>JAFBJT010104835.1:0-12699 GCA_016785325.1 Chascanopsetta lugubris
AGAGAGGAGACTTGAAGAGCCTGCAGGTTTATGACCCCTCTGTTATCTGCACACCTCCTCCTCCTCACAGGCAGTTTCACAATCTGCTCATTAGACACTGATGTGACCTACGACCTTCAGGCGAATCTCACCTCAAGGTCACTCTGGGAACAGCAAGTGAAAGTGAGAGATGTCATATTGAAACGGATGTTTGAGTGTCATTGTTGCCACTGATCTTGTTTCTAAAGACAGTTGCTTCTACGATCCTCACACATATCAACACAGGATGATGCAAGAAGTAGGAGGTGACATTGGCCTCCTCGTTAAAGGTGCAGTGTGTCAGATTTTGGTCCTTTTTGTCACATCTAACAAAGATTTTCATGAATTTATAATCTCATAAATGTTTTATATTTTTTTCCCCATTTCCCTAAAATGAACCCATTGATGTAAATTTACATGAGGAGTACGTCCTCTCCATGGGGGCAGCCATGTTTTTTTTTTTTACAGTAGTAAAAGTGGAGGAAGATAAACATCATTTGAGTTGTAACGACAACTGAAGTCGAGCACAGGTTCTCCTGCGTGTTCAGAAGGGTGAGGGTGAGGTGATGGATACAACACGCAACGTCACCTCTAGAGGTCACCACATCTTACACACTGCACCTTTAAATGCACACAACGACCCTGGAAGTGTTGTCAGTGTAACACTATGATGTCAACAGGAAGTGTCTCTCGTTCCGACAAATAGAGACGTATTTATATATGCGCCACAAACGTACACCACATCACGTGCTTTACGTTCAGGGTGTAAAGTGTCCAAGGTGTAACCTGACGGCTCTTGAACTTATCTCACAGTTACACATTCCTACAGTTCTACGCCTCACACACACACGCACACACACACACATTGCAGGCACACACACACACATGCAGGCACACACACACACACCATGGCCTTGGTTTCATGTTATCGGAGGGTTTAGTCAGTGTTACTATGGAACAGCCACTTATCCTCTATCTGAATCATGAACATGTTGTAAATTACAGGATTAAACAAATAGAATCTCACAAGCTGCTGATTTACTTCAATCATGAATATAAAGTGTGTCGTCAGACGTTGTGTTGCTATAGAGACGCAACATCAAACGCAAGTGACCAAACTTGTTCTGGTAAAGACTAAACAAACCTTGTTTTGAAAAAGTCATGTGAACATCAACAATATATCAAAAATGATATGAGAATAGATGATGTAACACGTGTTTAAAGGGACAGTGCGCAGGTTCTAGTTGTATCCAGTGTTGAGTTGTGTTGCATCAGACATAACTTACTTGTTTGTTAACAACAATACTTTAATCATACCGAGTATTCACGTTTTATTTTTCAAAAATAAAATGTAAAAATAGTTCATGAACTGCAGTTTATGATTCTAATTCAACATTTTAAACGTCGTTTAAAGTTTTGTTAATCATGTAAATGACTAACCCGCCTAAATATCTTCTCGATTTGCATATTTTTGAAAATACGTTACAGTAAATAGTGGAATCATTAATGAGACAGATCTGTGACGATAGTTTTACTTTCCATGTAAAACCAATAAAGGTTTTAAAAAAGTCACTTCATTCTTATCCCACATTTATGAGGATCAAGAGACCCATCTAAAATAGCGCTGCAACGGTTATTATTGGCGTGTTTACCTGTTGACGGGCGCCATTTTTGTTTGTGTGTTCCAAACACCGCTTCAGTGTGTGTCAGTTTGACCTCTGAGAGCCGTCATGGCCGCCGCCATGCGGCCGGAGCCTCGTCTGTGCGCCGAGGACGAGGGTTCGAACAATCACAGAGTGGAACTCGTGGCGGGGGAGAACCGTGCGGGAGAATACACAGATGTGTGGTGAGCGTCAACAGCTTGAACTTGGTATAAGGACACATGTCGAAACTCCCGTCACGTGTGTCGCGGTGTCGTGTTCACCTGAGCTAAATTTAGAGGCGGGTGTTGAGACGCGGGGACGGAGGCCGTGGGAGAGAGGGGGCGGGAAATGGACGTGGTGCCAGAGGAGGTGAGAGGCTGCAGAGGGAAGTGAGCGCGGCGGATCGGCGGCACGCGGGTCGGCAGGGAGGAGAAGAGTGGTGAAGAGACTGAGGTTTAAAGGTCCGGGGGACTGTGACCGCTGCTGCTGCTGCTGCTGCTGCTGTAATGGGATCTTACCACAGCAGAGAGGGTTCTTTCGTGTGAGACGTTCAGGGGAAGGTGTTTTCCTCAGTAAGGTCTGGATCAGGTGCGGGCGACAGGTGTGAGCATGTTTTCACAATCAGACATGGTGAGACCACACCCACTCCCACCCCCACCCCCAGGAAGCACCACTGTTTACCTTAAAATACCTGCAATGGTTGATGAACAGCTCAAGGTCCCAAAACAACCCACAGCACCCCCTGCTGGTAGAGTTTGACATTGACGCTGTCGACTGGTTGAGAACAAAGTTGAGCTCAACTCACCAGGTGACCTGAAACACGACTCGACATAAATCATAGTGCGCGCTCATGAATTCTATAATGTGTAAAACAACTGATCCAGCAAAGGAATGTCCCACATATGAACGTGGTTTTAGTGATATCTAGTGGTGACATTGTGTATTGCAGCTGATAAGCTCAAATAAAAACATAGCGGCCTCCGCAGAGACGACCATGACTGCACCATGAGATCCGGTTCCCGCAGGTTTGCTGAGCTTTGAATAAAAGAAAAAAGACATAGTGGCCACATTGGGGTACTGCAGCTTTTGGTCACTTAGTCCAATGCAGCTCAAAAAGACTTGTCCTGTGGCTAAACATTGATTCATCACATGGTCCTAATCAGAACCAAAAGGTTTATCAAGGTTCAAATATTTTGGACTTAAATTCCTGTTTAACGCCACAACATGGAAGTACAAAACTGAAAGACTTAGGCTCCGCCTCCAACACTCAATCCAGTTCTTCTCCTACATCCACGATCAATGAAGACAAAAACAAGTCTTCTTATTTTAGATTTCTGCTTCGTCCAGTGGAAACAGAAACAATTCCCCCCCCTTGAAATCCTACACACTGCACCTTTAAACACCATCTCTGGAAGCGTACGCGCTAAATCTATAAAGGGAGTCCAGCACACTGGACGCTCCGCTCGCGACGTCCGTACGCGACGAGCTGGAGGCGATACGACGCCGCGACGTCAGCGTGCCGCTCCAGCGCGGCGTTGACGCGACCCCCTGGTGGACAGACGCTGACGTCACACGACGGATACACGAAGCGTCGTCCGCTGCCGCTCTTGTACACTCTTGGACACAGCTAATCATCAAACCTTTAGTCAGATAGTCGCTCGCCGTCTCGTCCTTATCCTGTTTCAAACACACGCCGCGCACAAAGTCCGAGCGCTCCGTCTGCTGACGTATGCACGTAGAACAACCCGCCCTGATTGTTGCTGGATAAACAGCGTGGGACTATTTTGCTGACGTTCCCCCACCTCCCCCTGTGCCCCCCCCCCCAAATGCCCCGCCCCCTTGGTGTGAGGAGACATGGCCGAGAAGGGAGCGGGGAGCGTGGTGCACAAGGACGAGGCAGGAAAAGGCGAGTGGGCAGAGAACAAAGGCCACTGTGTGACATGTCAGCAGCATGTACCCAAGGGCCACGGTGAGTGGGGGGATGTGTGTGTGTGTGTGTGTGTGTGTGTGTGTGTGTGTGTGTGTGTGTGTGCACTTTGGACGCGCAGACCTCAAGATGGCGATGTCTGGGGGTCAGTGAGCGGCGCGTTGGAGCTGCTTTATGGGATGTCCTCTGACCTTCTGCAGAGCGGACGTGAGGGATGAGAGTCACAGTGGAGATGGAAGATGAGTTTGTGTTAAAGGTGCAGTGTGTAAGATGCGGTGACCTCTAGAGGGGAGGGTGCATTGTTGTATCCCATCGCCTCGCCCTCACCCTTCTGAACATGCAGGAGAACTTCATTTGTCTTTAGAGCTCAAAAGATGTTTAGTACGTCCACTTGGACTACTGTAAAAACATGGCCGCCTCCATGGAGAGGACCCACTCCTCATGAAAATATACACGAACGGGTTGATTTTAAGGGTAATGGGGGAAAAAAAAAACATTTACGTGATTATACATTTGTTAAAATGTCCGTCATTGTTTTGCCAGTTTTTTAGAAGTGACAAAATGACCCACATCTTACACACTGCACCTTTAAACATGAACTCAGTGAGTGTCACCTTGTGAAAGCCCTCTCCACGCACACTGACCCAGGAGACCCTGATGACTGACTGGAGCCTCGCGCTGCAGTGCGGCGGCGTGCAGAACCTGCTGACTCAACCAAAGCTGCTGCTGCTGCTGCTGCTGCTGCTGCTGCTGCTGCTGCTGCTGCTGCAGCGGCTCGCTCACTAGTTCTTTACACATCACATGCGCTTATCCTCACAAGCGCAACGAGGACGCCGCACCGCTCGGCCCTGACATGTCACGCGCCTCCTGATGTTACACGCCTGCACCTTTTTATTTAAAGGAGCAGCGCACAGGGTTTGTAGCGACCCACGCGGCGGCGACGTGAGGTGGCGTCAGCTCTCTGCCGCTCGCACCCGCAGCCGAGCTTGAGCTCAGCGGGCGTGAGCGAGCATCGACAGGAGTCATCAAGACGCCACCCGCAGGTTTCTGTAGAGGTTCACCGCGGGGAAGCTCATTCGTCGGCCATCTTGCCGATGCCTAACTCCTCTTATACTTCCTGGTTCTTCCAAAAAAAAATAAAAAATTGGACAAAGAGGCGGAGCACAGGTAGAGTTGGGGGAGAGCCGGGGGGGGGGGGGGAGGGGGGGGGGGGGGGGGGGGGGGGGGGGGGGGGGGGGGGGGGGGGGGGGGGGGGGCAAGGCCCATGGTGCAGCTTCCACAGAGCGTGACTGCTCGGCCCAGGTGTCAGTCAAGAGGCCCCGCCCCTTGATAAAGAGACAGAGGGGATGTTGTTGCTGTTAGAACAGTGTGTCCATTTTGTTGGCGATGTTACTTTCCTGAACAACGAAGTGACGAAATGCACCTTTAATTATGTGCAGTACGAATCCATTATTCTAGCTTTGATTCATCGGCTTAACTTCGATTCATGCGCTTCTTCTTCTCTCTCTCTTTATCGTCCATTAGTATTAAAATGCAGGATGCCCGCAGCACACTGCCCCCGTGGGACATGTCTGCGGTTTTTCAACAGTATTTGCACGTTTACATTTTTAGTCCCTCCCTCCTCCCATTCGTTTTACAAGCTGCTGCTGCTGCCGCTGCTGCTGCTGCTGCTGCCGCTGCTGCTGCCAGGCAATCAATAGCTTTGGCCTGAGAGACGGAGGGGGAGGAGAGACGCTGGACACCACCAGCGCCCAGACAGGACTCCTCTACTTAGCGAGGGTGTCCACACTGAGACAGTGTAAACATACACACACACACACACACACATATATATATATATATATATATATATAAAGTGCACATGATGTAAACTGACTGCTGTGTGTAGAGCTTTGTGTGTGAGGGCAGTGTCTGTTTGATTGTCTGCAGAATGTGTTGATTTAAAGGGGCACTCTATCTATCTATCAATCAGCTGAGCTCAAATGGGCTTCAGCATTTGGAGCAGAAAATCGTGTGAGAGTCTTGTTATTGTGTTGCATCATGGGAAATATGGGATCGTGCATATTTTGCAGCTCAACCCGTGCAAGACCCCTAAAGAGAGGACAGTTCAGCGTCACCGTGTTTTTAAAAAAAAATGTGTCTTGCAAGCCGTGCAACTTGATGGGAAGTGCATTACAAGATTGCTGGAGTCTTCCTCCATCTGTGCACTAGGCAGATTAAAGGCACAGTGTGCAGGATTTATGGGATTTTTTTTTCAACACGAGCCAAAAAAGGCGCAAACCAAACAACTGGCTGAAGAGAGAGTCCCCTGTGTGTTACATGATCTTGAAGGTCCACGTTTGTAATGTCCACCACTCAAAAGTCATTCAGTCTTTACACACTGTGCCTTTAATTCTGCATTTTCGTACATTCTGAAATAACTGGTGAATATTCAACACTGTGTTTATTGGTGTTTACTCAGGCACGATGGCTGTCCCGCCCGCTTACGCCGACTTGGGAAAATCTGCCAAAGACATCTTCAACAAGGGCTTCGGTAACTTCACACTCTTATTGGAAACCGAAACTTTGAAGTCAGACTGTTTGTTTTTCTTTTCCATCCTGTTTTCTTTCTTTAAAAAAAAAAAAAATGTAAATGTTCGATGTCCCTGTCTGTCCCCAGGCTATGGGATCCTGAAGCTGGACGTGAAGACTAAATCCCAGAGTGGTGTTGTAAGTACTATTTTTATCCCTGGGAGTGTGTTTACATATTTTGTTCCGCGCTTTCCTTCAGCATTCCGTGGTGATGAATGGATGACTCACTCACTCGCTCACTCACTGCAGCTCGTGTCGCTGTGGGTTCGATGCTGAAAACACACTCGTCGCCAACAGCTCGTCTCATTGGCCGAGTCCGAGATCACTGCCCCAATCGCTGCACGGTGCTTTATGCCTGAAACAAGTTTACCATTATATTGGCCTTCCTCTTATAATGCAATCATGGTTTCCCACAATGCACCACTGATGACATGCTAGCTATATATTACCTCTACGTCCTCTCTCTCTCTCTCTCTCTCTCTCTGAAGTCGGATAGACATGGTCTGTTCACTTCCTCCTCCTTATTGTTTCTATAGCAACATGTTGTATCACGTAGGGGATGAAGGGCTTCACTCTGTATGTTTTGCCATAAACCCCGTCGTCACGGTAAAACCATAATGAGCGCCGGCCCGCAGTTTTCCACCGGCCACAAACATTAGCGGGTGTTTTCACTTTCAGGATTCCTCCTCACTCTGTTTTCCTTTTTTTTCCCCCTGGATGAATCACCGCATGTGAACTCTCGCTCCTAACTTTCTCTATTCTCTCTTTTTCCTGCTCCTCCTCTGGACGCTCCTGTCAGATGGTAAGAGAGAGAGAGAGAGAGAGAGAGAGAGAGAGAGAGAGAGAGAGAGAGAGAGAGAGAGAGAGAGAGAGAGAGAGAGAGAGAGAGAGAGAGAGAGAGCGAGCGAGAGAGACAGTGTGTGTGTGTGTGTGTGTGTGTGAGTGTGTGTGCATATATGTAATCATTAAACACAGGGGCCCTGCGGGGTGATGCATTAAGGTGTTTGTGTGCAGACAGTGAATGCAGGCCCAGTGTTTCTCTGCAGCCGGAGTTTAGTCCACACTGTTCGTCCCCGAGTTCTGCAGCTGATCCTCACATGTGGTCAGACCCTGCCCCCCCCCCCCCCCCCCCCCCCCCCCCCCCCCCCCCCCCCCCCCCCCCCCCCCCCCCCCCCCCCCCACACACAGTCCTCACTTCACTCTGTGTCTCATTTATGGCTCCACTGATCGTCCTACTTCCCTATTATCAGGGCTGATCGTCTTCGTTTACTAGGATTTGGAAAAATGCGAATGCCTACTACTACTAGGAGTATTGTAAAATATGAATAAACATAAGCTAGAATTGATTACAATTTTGATATGTAGACTAAGACTGTGTTTTAAAGGTGCACATACATACTTTACTGCCCTGTATAACATCTTTTTACTCTGGTACACGGGCTGATTTCCATCCTGAGGTAGATAAAATAAAGTGTCTGTAGGTTGAAGACAAACCCATCGACCCGGGTTATAGACTGACTGATAATCAGTATCGGCCCTGAAGAACCAGTATCAGTGGAGCCTCAGTTCCTGATTCCTCCTCCTTAGATCAACAAGCAGCTGAACAAAGAGGAGTGGGAACGTGTGACGGAGGAAAAGCAGAGAAACCCTCGCTTCCTTCGTCTTGGTTCCTTTTCCTCTCCTCTCTCCCTCAACACTTCCTTCACCCCGTCTGCCTTTATTTTCACAGCTGATGCACTCACTCACTCTCTCACTCACTCACTCAGCCTTTTGTGCCCCCCCCCCACCCTTCATGTTCCATGTCCACCCCACCCCCACTCTCAACCCCTCACCCCTCCTCCATCTCCATCCCCATCTCATGACTCCATGATCCCTCCCTGACCCGCAGGAGTTCACCACCTCCGGCACCAACAACACGGACACCGGGAAGTCCGGCGGTCACCTGGAGACCAAGTACAAGCTGAGTGATCTGGGTCTCACCTTCAACCAGAAATGGAACACGGACAACACCCTGACCACAGAGGTCTCCATGGAGGACCAGGTACCAATACTACTACATGTGTCTGAGTCAGCAGTAAAATAGTCAAATAAGGTTTGGACCAGTTACACCAACAAAGGTAGCAATATTCATATGTATATTTAAATAGAAAAAAAGAAAGCGTTAAAATATCAAACATCAAGAGTAAAACAAGTTCGTTAAATTCCATTTTATGCACACAAAAAATGGCACTTTGATCCAAAATGGCCGACTTCCTGTTTGGTTTAGAGGAACACTCCAGGAGGATTTTTTGTTCTTGTCTCAGGGCGAAACATCTGTCGACCAAATTTCATACATGTTGGTGTGACCCAGTGACCCGGGGCTGACTCTGGGTCATCCCCCAGGAGCCAATTGGCCCCGCCCATTTTTTTTTTTTTTAGAATGGGAACATTTACACCACGTTCTATGCATATACCCAAATCTGTGAGTTTTGGGATATGTTAAGAATAATAGTAAAAAAGAAAAAAATCAGCAATTTCAATAGGGCCTTTGCACCATTCGGTGCTCGGGCCCTAATAATAATAATAATAATAATAGTAATTATGCAATAATCATAATAATACTAATAATAATACTATCATCAATAATCATACAATAATCTCCAATGTCTGTTTGATTCTCTGCAGCTGGCCAAGGGCCTGAAGCTCGGTCTGGACACGTCATTTGTGCCCAACACTGGGTAAGAGTTTGTTTGTTTGTTTGTTTGTTTACAGTGTTACACTTAACTGCATTAACACAACGCCAGGTGGAATGATGCATCATGGGTTATTAGAAAAACTCTTCAGGGAACATTCAAACGTGTTTGTAGCACTGACATCTACATGTGTTCATTGGGTGCAGCTGTGTTGAAATTAAAGGTGCAGTGTGTATGATTTTTGCTCACGGGATCCAAAAGGTGAAATTGAATATCTATGTCAACATGATGTTTTCATGCGCATACAATCACCTGAACTGTTGTCATCAACTGACAATGAGCGCTTTATATTTACATCAGGAGCAG
Source organism: Chascanopsetta lugubris (assembly GCA_016785325.1). Lineage (NCBI taxonomy): Eukaryota > Metazoa > Chordata > Actinopteri > Pleuronectiformes > Bothidae > Chascanopsetta > Chascanopsetta lugubris. Next base: position 9,198 of record JAFBJT010104835.1, read on the forward strand.
GACCTCTCTATGGAGGCCGCCATTTTGTTTCACCATGTGGCCAATCTAAGCCGCGGTGAAGTTTGAATGATAACTGAGGGCGAACACAAGGTTTCCTACATGGTCGCAAGGGAAGGGAAGGGAAGGGAAGGGAAGGGTGAGGTGAGGTGTTCAGCTGCGACACGCAGTCTCACCTCCAGATGTCACCATTTGCTACACAGTGAAGAGACGGAGACACTGGACCGGACGGAGCTCTTCTAAATGCCGTTTCCTCTCCTTGTTTTTTTCCCCATCGGCAGAAAGAAAAGTGCCAAACTGAAGACGGCCTACAAGCGCGAGTACGTCAACGTGGGCAGCGACCTGGACTTCGACATGGCCGGCCCCACCGTCCACGCCGCCGCCGTGCTGGGCTACGAGGGCTGGCTCGCCGGCTACCAGCTGGCCTTCGACACGGCCAAATCCAAACTGACTCAGAACAACTTCGCCCTGGGATACAAGGCCGGAGACTTCCAGCTGCACACCAGCGTGTGAGTGAGAGGCGGGAGGTGGTGGAGGCGCGGCAGAGGACGAGGGCGGCACCCGGAGGAGGCCCTGAGAAGACACGGGTCCTCGTCGTCCGCTGCCAACCTCACGTTTGTCTCCCCTCGTTTCGCAGCAATGACGGCACGGAGTTCGGCGGCTCCATTTACCAGAAGGTGAGCGGTAACCTGGAGACGGCCGTGCACCTGGCCTGGACAGCTGGCAGCAACAACACCCGCTTTGGAATCGGGGCCAAATATCAGCTGGACAACGACGCGACTCTATCTGTAAGAACTCGCCCCCCCCCCCCCCCCCCCCCCCCCCCCCCCCCCCCCGCCACCTCCCCCCCTCAACACCGCCCGACCGACGCAGATGTTTATAACGTGCACGGAGACGAGAGACGAACAGCTACTTTCAGAAACGTATTTTGCAGTTCAACAGATGTGGAAACAATTTCCTTAAAGTTGATAACAACATGACACCACCATAACCTTTGACTACTGACTTCTAATCAGTGACATGTACCATGCATTTGGGTTTAGAGACATCTAGTGGTGGATTTGCATATTGCAGCCAAACACCCCTCACCCTCACCCTTCCCATCCATGCATGTAGGAGGATGAACTGTAGGTGTGATAGTCTTCTGTTATCAGTTACAATCTTAATACTTCATTCTAGGGTTTCATAGAAACATACGCTCATAAAACACGAGTATAGTTACTTCATTATTTACATTGCATCATGCAAGTACCCTCAATTGATCATTTACACTTTATGATTGATCAGTAACATTATTGAAGCTGCGACTAACACTTGTTCTGATAATCAATGAATGTGCAGATCGTTTTATTTAATCTCATAAAAAGAGAGAAGCTGCGCTTTATCATTTCTTTTAAAAAACGTGTATATTCTTCAGTAACGCTCTTTGAGAGAACGCGCATGAGCTGCTTCCACCACAGCAGCTGTGTGCCAGTCAAGACTCAGTTAATCAATGACCAAATGAGTGAACAACTATTTTGATCATCTGTTTTAGTCCAGTTAAGAGTTGTTTTTTTTAGAGCCTTAAGCTCAACCATTAAACTCTGCTGCTACCTGAAACGACTGTAACACTATTCTAATACATAAATAATGCCGCTATAGTTTTAATAATTCATGGTCACCTCATCCCTCCATGTTTGTTTTCCCCCTCACAGGCCAAAGTGAACAACGCCTGCCTGGTTGGAGTTGGATACACACAAACCCTCAGGCCTGGTTCGTTTACTGTGCGACTTCAAGAGTTTTGAATCAGCTTGGTGACTCACAGACTCTTAATGGCAACTCTCGTCCCTGCAGGAGTGAAGCTCACCCTCTCGGCTCTGGTGGACGGGAAGAACGTGAACGGCGGAGGACACAAAGTGGGCATGGGCTTCGAGCTGGAGGCGTAGGAGGCGTCGGCAGGAGGACGAACAAGAAGAGAGGGCGAGAGAGAGGGCGAGAGAGAGGGAGAGAGAGAGAGAGAGGGAGACAGGAGAAGGAGAAGACAGAGCCCAGATGTGACAACAACACAAGGATCCACTCAGTGACACATTAAACCTCTTCCCTGCACACATACATACACACACACACATGCACACACACACGCACACACACACACACACACACACACATTCTTTGGCCTTAACCCTGAGCAGCCTCCAAGACCTCCAGTACTGTAATTTGTAACCCAGCCTCCACATCCCGACATGTCGTTTTAAAACCATCGACCTCCCGATAACGTGCGACTTCTGTAGCTCACGTTTTTTGTTTTTTTTTGTTTTGAATGTGTGCGAGTCAGTTTTGTTCTGACACATTCTGGATTTGTTGAAGATGATCGGAGGAAGCTTGTGTTGGTATGTTGTAGTTTAGGTGCATGACTTCAAAGCTGGAGGGAGGTTGTGGACTTTAGTGTCAGAGACTTCTACACATTATGAAGGCCGGAGAAGGTTTTGCGGAAAACACCTGATATTCTCAAAGTGATCAGCCACGCCATTACAACATCAGTTACTCCAGGTCCTGTTTGGTGAAAAGGGCTCGGAGCCTCTTGGTCTCGTCTCCTTTTGTGTCCTAATCAAGCCCGTATCGCTACATTTCACTTTATCTGTGCCGTGCTTTGTTATAGGAACGTTAGTCAACAGTTAGGACCTCAATCTAATTTTATGGACTTAATGGAATAAAGAATGTCAAACTTTATCATATTCGTGGTAGTTTTTTTTTTTTTTATTACTCTCTTTGACATGAAAATGGAGAAGTCGCGTCTCATTCTCGCAAAAATGGAAATAAAACGTCACGTCAGGAAAACAACAAAACAGCGTTCACAATATGAAATTCATGAAAGAGACGACACATTCGTAACAGCATGTACACAAATAATGGTCCGATAACTAATAATGTAACAGCCCTCATCATAGATGACTTAAAGGCCCAGTGCGCAAGATCTCTTTGATTCTCTATTGGCAGGATTGAAATATACTATGATGATAGTTTGAGTAGAGTAAGCCAGGAATATTATTTATCACCAGAGGCCGCCATGTTTCACCGCCACGCTGTTCTCCTAGGATATCAGGGGTGTCACCGAAGGCCACATACAGACATGTGCACAAAAAGAAGGGGTACTATTACGAGACATGACACTGCAATATATCTCAGGTGGGATTTGAACCTGCCTCCTTTACTTCCAAAGGTGGCTGCTCCAACCACTGAACCACTGATTTCAATGGTGGGAAAGCAAACAGCTATGGTCTATGAGGTTCTGTTAAGTCAAGTGCAAATTCCATGCGGGCCACCGTCCCCATAGACAAACTTTTAGACCAATTCAAAATGAAATGTTTTCAAAAGTTAAAATGTATGCTCAAGACCAGATATGAGCATTCTACGGGCGATCCGCGTGTGCACACACGCACAACCCCCCCCCCCCCCCCCCCCCCCCCCCCCCGCCCTCCCCCCCCACCCCCCCCCCCCCCACCACCCCCCCCCCCCCCTCCCCCCG
>JAFBJT010104835.1:16118-129620 GCA_016785325.1 Chascanopsetta lugubris
TAAAATTGAAAAGATGAGAAATGTCAGAGCTTGGAGATGCAGGCAAAAAGCCTCCTGGGTTCTTTGGCCCGGAGGTTTACTGAGAGACTGAGGACCTCGATGAATGCATTGCATAAGTCATCTGGCCTGGAGTCACCTTGGGATCCCCCCGAAAGAACTGGAAGCCACGGCTGAGGAGGGGAATAGAACACTCTTCTGTTTACAAGCACGCAGCCTGAGATTAGATTCTAGATTAGATTCATTCTTGACATAACCTGAACGCACGTCTATTAAAGAATAAGCTCTCAACTCTTTCTGTTCTTGCAATGTGAGTCAACGTGCCGATCGGAGCGCAGAGAAGGAATCGAGTGCCTCATGGTCGCTGCTTCACTTCACCTGCCCCCGGATGTTGGACTCTGGTGCACACATTCTGCTGCACTGACCTACGAAGACAATGGTGTGGAATCACCCACTGTCTCTCAGCCACCAGGCAGAGCTGAGTAATCCCAGATCTCTGGACTCCACAAAGCTGCCTGTCATCACCAGCAGTATATTTAAACTTGTGGCACTGAGCTGCAGACTCTCTTTATATAAATAGATTACGACAACACAACAACAGCCCGTCTACGAGAGGAGACACGAACTTTCCTCACAGTGCCACACTGTTTGCGTCTCCTCGGCTCCAGCTGAGATTAGAGGGAGCCGCTCTGGTCGTCGTCAGTCACAGTCGGGCCCCCGTACCTTGCCCTTCCCTTCCAGCTGTCCCAGTCCTGCCATTCGTGAGTGTGCACACATGGCTTTCTCCAACCTGCTCTCACCATGCCAAAAAACCCTGAGCTCAAAATAGATCCCAACCTCATTTCATGCCTCGCGAAGCTCTAAATCTGCACCGGAGGGGGATGCTACATTTGCGATAGATACTGCGAGTAAATTAAAAAAAGAACAAAGTCTGTTTGTCTGACAATGTTTCACTTTGGAGCAGAACTTGATGATCCTACAGGGACATTTGCAGAGATAAGAAAGCCTGATTATTGTCAGTGAGACTTCTCTCTGAGGATCTGAAGTGGAGTCTGCCCGTGAAAGCTTAATGTACCTTTCAAAAACTCCTTCTTTAATTTAATTACACGAGTGATGCAGATGCCTCCAACATAACCTCATCTGCTGCAATGTTCAATTATGTAACTTTACTACAGTAACTATAAGTGTTTCCGGTCCATGTCCCACTGCCTCTGCACATCCTGCAGAAACTTTGGCTTTCCAAGCACCTAGGATATATGAGTTTTAATCCCCGATTCAATCCGAGGTGATTCATGATTCATGACGTCTCCTCAAGCGAATGGGGAAAGTGATTTTATTCTCCACCTCCTCCCCACAAGAGAACAGAATTCCTCCTGTACGTGTTCCATTTAACCTGCAGCCGCGATATCACATTCAATATCTGCAGGAATATTTCTTATCTGTCTTGCAAAGAGAACGTTCATCCATGTATTAATAATGAGGTCTGAGGTCTTTATGAGGTAATTTTGAATTGAGTTCAGCAGACGTCATCATCCTCAGTGGACACATGAGGAAGATCATCTCCTGCAGCACTGGCGGGGTCAACGCTGTGCCAACGTTGCGCCACCTCAGGTCAGAGCTGACCAGTGAGAGTCTGTCTTTGCTTCAACTTATTGATCGATTGCTTCTTTGAGAAACAGAGAAAGCATAACTCTTAGCTGAGTTTCAACTGATACAGAACCTTGATTAAAACATATTTTTGTGGCACATATAGCTTGATATAGTCTTTTCAGTCGCCTGACCTTTCTGTAGTAACCTGTGACATTTCCTTGATGTCGACATCACAACTCCGTCCACGGCCATTTTCACAGTGGAGGTTAACTCTCAATTTGAGGATCATCAGATAGACAATACAATATTTTAGCTGTATTTAAGTTTTCATACATTTATTCCAGTGAATAGAATTGGGGAAGAGACACAAGTCCCATTAGGCCTAGACTCTTAAAGGTGGCCTACTTTATTTGTTTTTTAGGTCATACACTTAAATTTATGGCTCTGCTGCAGCAGGTCGACAGTCTCATATATTCAGAATACATTTCCTCACACTGTCCACACTCAGCTCCAGCTCCTGTTTCCACCCTCTGCCTGAAACGCTCTGGAGAGTTCCCGTCCCTCCCGAACAGATGATCCGAGGGCTGCACTGATCGGTCGGCTGACCCTGTCTCTGGTGATTGGCTGACTGCTTCCAACTGAAAAAGCCACTGAGGGCGTTTCAGAGAGCCCCCACTGCCACTTAATCTGAGGGTCTTTAACAACTAACTCCCCCCACATAGGTGGAACATTCATACAACCCACTTAAAAACAGGAAAATATGGAAAAAGCATCATATGTCACATTTAATCATATTCATAAAGATCGCAGACGCACACGGTGATTAAACTTGACCACACCAGAGGTGGTCATTGGTTCGAAGGGGAGAATGGGGTTAAACTGGCCCAGTTATTCTCTAGTGAGCAGCAGCCCTCAGTGTTGTAGGTAGTCTCAGGGCAATAAGTGTGTGTGTGTGTGACTGTAGCATTGCGCTGGTGCTTTGCAGTGACTAGACCTCACTCCTCCACACCATTAGTGACATGCTGTGGGCAGAGACCAGCACACGTGGGTGATAGCCACCGTGGCAGAGTCAGCCCCTCATGCCACCTCGTGCTTGTTTGCAGGTTTGAGATCTGAGCAGGACGAATGGTTCACGAATCGACTCTCTCCTCAGACTTTACTGTCATATAACATTGAAAAGCTAAATAGAAAGCCATCATTAATGTGTGTGTAAACGAGGGATACAGCATGTGGTGATTGCATGTCCACTCCTCCAGCCAAAGACCTCGTAGGATATGTCAAAAAGATGAGCTTGCCCATGTTCCCTCAGCCTCCGACCAACAAGCTGGTGCTGTAACTCGTGTCCTCCCAACAAATGTTATTGTTGGTTCATCCTATAAGACACAACATGTTTTCCATAGTGTGAACTGTGGACATGTTAGTCGTCTGCTGCACAACTGGGTGTGTTCTCCTCTGAAAGAGGCTGCAGCCGCGACGCAGCATGATTTACGATGCAGCACCGCTCTGATGAACGCAGCCCTTCTCTCAAGATACAAAACTAGATCTAAAAATAATAAAACAAGGACTGAATCCAGAGCAATTACATCCTATGAAAAAAAACGGGACCAACCCCGCAGTGTAATTCACTTTCGTCGACTGTGTTGAATAGCAAACTTGTTAAATTCTGCTTCGCCTCGGGCGGCTTTGATAAATGGGAACGATTGTTCTCGCTGTTACATATGTGGAGGCAAGAGGAAGATGACGGCATCCTGTGAGCTCTGTGATCCCCACCGTCTCAGGTTCGAGAGACTCAGGTAGGGAGAACAACTCTCACCTTAAAGCCCCACACTTACTCCCGCACTGCGTCGCTCTGCTTACTCCTGTGTGGAACCACACACGTGTCTGTTTCATCAGTCGGTGGTAAATGAAACAAACCACTGAGCCGCCCACCCTTCATGAAATTGTCCGCTTTCAGCATCACTCTTCAGCCATTAGCCGGTGTTCTCCGCGAGATTGTCCTGAGCAGTCAGGTCATCTGTGTGTGTGTGTGTGTGTGTGTGTGTGTGAGAGAGAGAGAGGATCTGTCCAACACATGGCATGCAATTGTGTGCTGTCTGTGACCAGAGAGACATCTGTTGCCACGGAGAGCAGCCGCAGCTCGGGGTTGGGCCAGACGGAGCTCGCAGATGTGTGGATTCTCATCACACCGTGTTTAAGGTTTATTTGTTAGAGATAAGTGAGCGGAAGGAACAGGAAGCCTCCTGAAAGGCATCAATGAAGTGAAAAGTGACGCGTCCCCCAACGGCCATGCAGGCTAAAAAAAATGTCTGATGCAACGGTGCAGCGCGAACATGAAATATATTATTTACAATACGACGTTCATCCTCAAAATGCTTCTTTATTTTTCGACTGTCCCCAAAGATCTGCGGGAGCAACAAGGCCAGGTCCTTCTAGGTTTGATATTTAAACATTAATGTGGCACATGAATTAAGAAGTCCAGTTTTTATTCCCTGCTATTTGCTCTAGATGTGTTTAAGCCAGCACATTTAGCCCCTTTTGAAAGGTTTTTGCATTTTATATGGTTTTGGGGTCAGATGTTGTAATTTGTGCCACAAGTGGAACTGGTTGACAGGACATGAAAGCATAGATAAAGTAAAAGGGGCTCTTTTTAAAAACGGTCCTGAATGTCATGGTTTATTCTTAGAATCCATATTCTTATACATGTATGAGATGAAATGAAAGCTAAATTTAGGAGCAACACCTTTTTGCAGTTAGAGTCCCCTCAATGATTTTTCAGCTGATTAGATCATGAAAGTCGGAAATCATAGACCTATATGCAAGAGACTCATTTCTAGATGTCAGGATGTGATGGAGTTATCTGTACTATTAGTCTATGATGTCACCTGTGAAGACATCATCCCTGATTGAGAAGGAGGAATAATACTGATGAGAGGCAAAATAATGAAAGGACAGAAGTTTAGCATGATAAACTCATGAGCTTAGAAACCCTGCGAATAGCGTTTAAACATAAATAACTTCAGTCTAATCTTGAATCTTTTCAACACAGCAGAGGACTTGAGTGAAGTTTCACTCATCACAGGATGCTAAGGCCCAGGGAGCACAAGTCTCTCCTGCGGAGGAGGAGGAGGAACAACCCTGTGATCTGAGATGAAATATGCAGCAGTGTGGATCAAGGCTTGGTTAATGCAAGGAAAAGGTTATGCAAGGAAAACATTAAATATTTAAATTAAGATGTAAGTCCTTTACTCGTTTGCAGTGAAAAGGGGAATGCTGTTTCTTAAGGGAGCAGTGCAGGTGCTACTAAACACATGGTTACAATCACCTGAAACCCCTCTACATTCAGCCTTCATTGAATCTGCTTCTGTTCAGTCGGTTGCCATCTGCAACTTCACTACTTGTCAGCACTAAATGATACACAGTGGTGTTCCATCTATAAAGGAGCTGTATGGAAGGGTCATTTAAGGGTGATGGGAACAAAAGTACATTCAGGTGGTTATGAAAATGTTAGACTGTAATTGTGTTATATTTCTTTCTAAGTGACAAAAGGACCAAAATCCTGCACACTGCACCTTTAAGTGAGCGAGCTCTGACACGGCGGTTAGGGTTAACGGCTCAGGCATTAAGTCCATCAACAATCAAGTGGGACTCTCTCCCTCTCTCTCTCTCACACACACACAGTTGTGAACAGGTTTGTGATGGAGCGGAGGTCAGAGGTCAGAGGTCATTGAGGTCACAGCTGTCACACTGTTCCCCAGGCTGAGTGTGGGAGAAGTGGAGCCCAGGAATCCACAACCAACCTTTGTCATGGTTGTTTTCTTTTTGCTGTTGCATGGCCACACAGCAAGTGTAATGTCACTTCGCTGCCACAGGTGTCACTATAAAGAACCATTAATGATTAGTCCTGTAATGCCACTTTAACTTGTCTGTTTTCTTTTTGCAGATGAAGATTTTCTCATCTGAATATGGAGTATTCATTTGATATGAGTACAATGGACAATCAAATCACAGCTCATATCCAGGCTATTAAAAAACAGCCCACTAACATGCAGCTCTTGTTATTATGTCTGGTCCACAGCAGCTTTTGTAATTATGCAATTAAATGTAAAACAGCCGTAATGTAGAGGATAATGAGTTTGTTGAATTGCAAAACTCCCCTGCACAGAATACTCAGTGGAGTACAGTCTCTGTGATGGATACCTAAAAGGAAATGAATCCTTGTGTATTCATAAAATATAGTGTGAAATATAATGGACATGTTTAACACACTACAACTACAAGTGTTTTGAGACCAAGCAGCCCGGCATAGAATATTACAGTCATTAATTTAAGATAACCGTGTATCCACATACTACATTCAAAATGATTTCAATATTAAAACCTGGTCACTATGGACTCTGCTTTCCAACAGTGAATCATTCCAGCCCACACGTCTCCCTGTCCACCAGCAGCGCCCGAGGTTTGGACAGCACACATACAGATGTGCAGAGCAGCTGTCCTGTGAAGTCTGCAGTGTTCACATGTTGGGTATAAGCCCATAAATGTTCGAGCAGCCTGGCAGCTCTTTAATATTGCAGCCTCTCATTTGAAATGTACAAGAATTGTCCACCAGCTACGAGCCAAAGGTCGCCCGCCGGCGACAGGTCTGCCTGACTGTATTCACATGAGAGGAATTGACATGTAAATGAACACGGGACCGGCATCGCTGCAGCGACACAGGAATCCCGCATGAGCCCACGGAATCGAGTGAAGCAAAGATCGTAATCTATCCATCACAGCAGCAGCAGCAGCAGCAGCAGATCGGTTCTCTGGCCACTGTGCAAATCAATCCAAGTGATGCAGAGAAAAAGAGAGAGAGAAGGAGAAAACATTCAAACGCAGAGAGGGGGAATTTAAAGCTGCATCGACAAGTTTTTTTCTTCTTCTTCACAGAATCAACTGCTCCGAGCAACGTTCCCACTGTCTGACTCCACCGACGCAAAAACACCAGCTCAACTGTCTGCGGCAACCAAGAGCAACCACTGCGTTTTGTCAGGGTGAGGAGAAATTTACATTCAGTGACATTAATGTGGAGAAACCCAGAGACTGACACCATATGTATACGTGGCTATTTTCACGTTTACCCGGAACACGACTTTGCTCTCAATCTCTTTGTCACTGGGGGTTTGCAATCAAAGGAGGTTCATGGTGTGGAAGCTCTATCATCAGCTCAGCTACAGGTTTCCTTTCTTTGTCTGCAGCAGCTTAGAGCAACGAGAACACTATGGCAGCTTCATATTTATTTAGATTCGTAACTGAATGGGCGAAATCATGGGATGTGGCAATTTTCACATGCACATGCAACAAAAACATGGAGCAGCAGCCTTTGCACTTCGCTCTGTCTCCTTTCTATAGCAGGGATTTGCATTTGAGGTAGGATCCAGTGCTGGTTCATTCAGGTGTGCGATGTGTTTCCATTGGATTGCGCTGTCTGCTGCAAGAGTAATGACAACACTTTGTTTTTCGAACGAGGATGAAATTGAGACTATACGACCACTTTCACTTGTATGAGCCCGGAGCTCCAGTGTTTGCAGTTTGCTCACTTTCTCTATACGGAGGTTTGAATTTCGTCCATGTACCAAACACTGCTGAACAGTCTCCTGCTCTATGGCTCTATGCTCTTCGTCCACAGCAAAGAGCCATGAGAACACTTTGGCAGCGAACTGTCAGGACGAGGGGTGAAATAAGACAAAGGGACGAGATTGTGGAGACTGACACAATATGTGTGGGCCTATTTCTGCATGCATGGGCTCTGTGTTTCAGTTTGTGCCAAATAAACCTGGAAACATCAGCCTTTGCACTTCGCTCTTCCTCCCTTTTTACATAGCAGGGATTTGCATATCAAGCGTTCAAGGTGTCAGTGCCATGTGCTAGACACTCCTTGTTCAGCTGCCGCAGCTTCCCGTTGTGTTGCAGCACGCTCATCAAATCCAGGTTAATGCAAATGATCAGTGGGTTTATGGATAGAGACATGGTTTGTGATAACGATTGAGGGGGAATCTGGAGACTGTGAAAAACCGTGACAGGGTCATTTCCAACTTGAGACGGAGCATGAATCACAGCCACCTACATGGAGCAGGCTATTCAACCATACCAGGTACAAGTGATGCTTAAGAGCACGTTTTATTGCATCAGTGGCATCACTGCACGTGATAACGGAGGCAGTGACTAACGGCCTGTGTGTGTGTGTGTGTGTGTGTGTGTGTGTGTGTGTGTGTGTGTGTGTGTGTGTGTGTGTGTGTGTGTGGCCCAGCAGCTCATACCTGACCCTCTACATGTTCCACAGCGTGTGAACACAACTTGTGCAAACAGGACTCACTCTTGTAGCTGGCACTCCAGGGCTGGTATCCATAGTAGCCGGTGATGCGCAGTATCCGCTCCTCGATGGAGGCGCTGTTGATGTCCTCGACTGAGCGGGAGGACTTGAGGTCCTCCTTGATGGCCTCGTCCACCACCAGGTACTTGAGCTGTCTGAGCTGCGGGCTGATGTCCGAAAGCCTTCTGGGGCTCACGTCGGGCGACTTGCGCATCCCGCTGCAGGGGAGAGAGAGAGAGAGAGAGAGGAGAGGAGAGGAGGAGAGGAGAGGAGAGGAGCGGTGGCGTTACAAGAGCAAAGTGAGAGCTTGTGTGTGACTTGATGAGATAAGAGTTCTCCTCGGCTGGAGCGGGGTTTGGGGGGGGGGGGGGGGGGTTTTGGGGTTTGTAGTCTATGGTGTATGTTCCACAGAGAGCGGCGGCAGGGGCCCCTGCAGCGCCTCTCTGGTACAGTACAGAAATCATCATCCTTCACTGGCCCCAGCACAACAACAGTGCGCAGAGACGCTGAGTGAAAGTGACTGCTCCTGCAAACTGGTGGAACCCTGTGCGCCATGATGCGCTCGCTGTGCAACATCCCAGCACAGGCTCGCACATGGATCTGAAACCAAGCCATCGATCGACATCAGTGTCTGTGCGCACTAGCGCACAAAATCTAGCGCAGCCGTAAACAACGACACAACTTAAAGGTGCAAGCGTGTAAGATTTGGTGACATCTAGTGGTGAAGTTGCGTGTTGTATTCATCACCTTACCCTCACCCCTCTGAACATGCAGGAGAACCTATGGTCGACTTCAGCTGTCATTAAAACTCAAAAGATGCGTCCACTTTGGGCAAATGTCTAAACATGGCGGCCTCCGTAGAGAGGACCCACTCCTCATGTACATGTATATTAATAGGCTTATTTAAGGGTTATAGGGAGAAAAAAACTAGGTGATTATAAATTCATGAAAATGTCACTATGCAATGATTTTTTTGATATTCTTAGAAGTAACAAAAATGACCGAAAATGTACACCCTGCACCTTTAAATAGCATGTCAATTCATGTCCAACAGATGAGTTTAAACGCAAAAGCGAATACTACAGAGATAAATCTCTATAATTCAATGAAGCTGACACACTCATGGTGAGCTAACATCTTGGATGTTATCAAACAACGTTATTTTAACGATGCGCACTGTGGAGATCCGTGCGTAAAAGTCCCTGTCTGGTGCCAACGTCGTAAAAACACCTCACACACTCTTAACCTTACCGCAAATGATTTGAACTAGGAACAAAAACAATTGGATTCACCTATAATACATCGTAGTAAATGTTTCTGCCATGTAAAGTTCGCTCACTTTATCCATGCACCTGAGAAATCAGGTGCGCAACAGGTCTGCGCTGCGCCCCGACGCACGACCACATCCACTGACAGTGACTCTAAAAGCTCTTACATGGGCATCAGAGTGGTCGGAGGTCCGAGGTAGCACATGCAGTCCCGGTGGGGCCGCCCGACCCGGTCCCACACGGTGCCCTCTCCTTCCCCGTACATCCTCACGGCCACAGTGCAGAGCAGAGTGGGGCGGCTACTGTGGATATGAATCCTCATCAAGGCCCACGGAGACAAGGACCTTCATCATCATCATCATCATCATCATCACCCTGCTGCTGCTGCTGCTGCTGCTGCTTCTCCCTCTCCTCTCCTCACCAGCACCAACATATGCCTGGCCAACACTCCACACACACTGGATATACTCTGAGGCTGCAGCGCACTGGATGCTGCGAGATCCCGGAGGCTCTGCAACAGCGCCATCCACTGGATTCCAACGGCAGTATCAGCTCGATCTATTCAAAGGCTCCATCGTTCTATGCAAGAGTAGCCAGATGTGCATCACAGTCACTGTGGAGCACAGTCTGCAGAGCCAACACTCATACTGACCCCGCCTCCGTCACTCTGAAGATAGGCACCTACACACTGGCCCATTGCCCTCCCTCATATGTTCTATGAAGTGAGTCAAAGTTTCTATTCTTTGGCGTCGTGGCTCAGAAAGTTCAATCAGTGACATGTACAAAGTACGAGCATCAGCAGAAGTCACAACCCACTCAGGAGACCTCTCCTGTCAGGTTATTATTTCTTAAATAGCACCGCAAGTCTCCTTGACTCAGTGTGACAAAACGTTAGAATTGTACTTTGCTGTATCTTGAAGTACAGGAGAGCATTTTAGTTTTAAACTGCCTCATGTATTTGTGGCTTGGAACCATATCCGGAGTTCCTGGAAGAGAGCTTGTTTATTCATTTTAAAGGTGACTAAAAAACACTCGTCTGGGGAAATATAGTCAACTCCCTCATTTAACTCTAGATTGAACATTTCTATCAAGAATATTTAAACATAACTCTCCTTCTCGTGACGTGTATTGCCTCCAAGGCGGATATGAAAATATAATTTTTACTCATTTGTACTTTGGAAAACACCACAAGCTGCACATTTCCTGGCTGTTAACTAAACCGAAACTGGTTCAGTGAATTTACATCGGCATATTCGGATCTGGCGCTTTCCCCATGAAGTCACAACCTCACCATCATCACAGGCCGCTGGATGCTCCATTATTTATGCCCTGCTTTACATGAGGTGACCATAAGCATGTCGCTCAAATGTGTATGTTGGAGTGTGTGTGTGTGAGAGAGAGAGAGAGAGAGTGAGAGAGAGAGACATAGAAATTAAACTGTAGAGTTTTTGTTTCTGTTCAATAATACTATTACAGGGATATGGCTAATTACATCCAATCAGAGCTGTGCTTCCAGTAATGGGGTAATTATGTTCACTGGTGGTGATCATGTCTGCTGGGGGATTGAAAATCAAGTGACTCTTTGTACCCTGTGTTCACAAGGGACATGAACCACACACTAAGAAAATCTATTGGCTTTAAGCCAGTATGACAAGGCTAAAGGTGAAATGCAAAAAAATCCTTTTGCTCACTGTCTAAGCTGTTACATGCAGTTACAGTGGTGAGGCGGAGTGGAGGTCTATACCTTGAATGATTGGAGGAGTTCCGGCCGTAGGTCCCAGCTCCTTGGTCCACCAGCTGCATTGCGTCTGCATCCCAGTCGGACTCTGGACTGCGGAGAGCAGCACAAGTGCACTTTTTTTTGAAGACGAGGCTTGTGCATCGATCAGAGACCAGAGAAGGGACCGGAGGGTGGTGGTGTTGGTGGTGGTGTTGGGGGCAGGGGGGGGGGGGGGGGGGGGGGGGGGGGGGGGGGGGGGGGGGGGGGGGGGGGGGGGGGGGGGGGGGGGGGGGGGGGGGGGGGGGGGGGGGGTTGAGGGTGGCGCTGGCTGAGGGACCTGTGCTGCTTACTCAAGCGAAAAAAGAAAAAAGTGGTGTCCAGTCATCAATAAACGGGTCAACACCTCCCATTGACTGTGTGAGGCTGGGAGGAGGACGGAGGAGGATCAGGTTCATCCTGCATAATGCACCTCTCAACTTCACAGCTCCGCCGAGGCCAAATCCATTCTCAGCGTGAAGACTGTTTAGTGATACACACACACACTGTGACACTGTTAATGATGTGGACACCTTGTCTTCCCAGGCTGTGAGACCCACAGCTCATTAATATCAAAGCGGCACAGAGGGGTGAGGAGGGGCCGACGAAGGGAGGGGGGGGGCGGTCACTGATGTATTCAAGTCATTCACTTGGCATCCAGTAACACCATCTTCCACTCCAGCAGTCCTATGATGGAGGTTTAATTGGTGGCCCAATCTGCAGGGCAGCACAGTGCTTTCTAAATATGGATCAGAGCCTGAAGATGGGAACATAGAGAGAGAATCATCCAAACAGCCAAACACAACATAATGATCAGGACGATATCATCTGGATCAGATAGATGTACATTTTTACTTTCTATTGATCCTTTAATGCGAGGTCCAAGGCTGATGCTGTAGAAATAAATAAAAGCCCTGCCGGTCTCTGTAACCACATTAAAAATAGTCCCTGCCATTAAAAGTCTCTCTGAGTCTTGACAGTGAAATGAAATACAGCCGCTATGCCTGTAATTTAATGACGCCTGTGTACTTTTCCTTCTACTTGACATGTCAAAATGACAGTCAAGGTTTTGAAAAGTGGCTATTTCATTGTCTTGCAGCAGATATGTTGACTGCAGTGACGGGTCACGATGTCTGCAGGGATAAAAAAAAAGGTCCCGACATGTCAATTTAATTCTGAAATGATTGAATTATAGCTTTGACAGGACAGATTATTATCCACTCTGAGTATTTGCTGTAATCTTCCTGAAATCACATGAAGCACGTGCATATGTTTCATTAAAGTACACAGGGTCCTGACATCCTGTGGTGTCTGTGTGCGGTTGCACATATATATTTTTAAAGTATGTGGCGAATCCTTCTCTCTTTTCTCATCATCAATATTTGATGCAGCTCTCGGCCTGGAAACAGTGCGACAGGCCGCAGCCCATTGGCCGACGCAGAGCCGAGAAGTGAAACTCTGAGCCAGTTAAAAAAAAGGTAACATTCATCGCTGAGCGGTTTAAACATTTCGTTTATTTTTCTTATTTCACGCAATGAGCCAGTTCCTCTGCAGCTGGGTGAGGTGCTTCCACTGGGGGAAATGTTGTTTTAGCCAGAAGGACAGACCTCTATAACCTTTACGTATTGGGCACCCAGGGGTCCCGGGGGCCTGAGTGGTCCCCTCAAGGTGTCTTTGTTATTCAGCTGTCATTATTAGCGAGGCCCACACACAGCTGGAGAATGAGCAGCAGACTCTCGGAGGAGGAGGAGAGAAGCTGCTGGCGGGATGGCGTGTGAGCACAGTGAGTCAGAAAAGAACCTCTCCTCTTCTGTTCTGTCCAGACTCCGCTGCCCTGATTTCCACTCTTAGATGTTTCCCGTCTGTTTCTTGACACGATGGAAATATATGACTGAAGCTCTGGAAGTAGCCGTGCACAGCCTCGCTCCTTTTTTCTTTTGCTGCTATATTAATATTAAAGGGCACCTCAGAGATGGCTGGAAAACAGCTCTTCAGAGGTTTGCGTCGAGCCGGCAGATGCTCAAAGACTGTGTGATGACAAATGTTTTTCATACACGAGGAGCCGTGCTCCGCACTGAACTATCAGATTAATGCGAAGGGCCTCCGAGCTGCAGGTTCCCCTGGATATGAGACTCATCACTTTTGACCAGTAGTCTCTCTCATCCTGCCGTTGCTCTTATCAGAAGCGGATGTTATTGAAATAAATGAACTGAAATTAATATAATTCATGTTTTTCAAAGGGGCTGTCAACCGAATTGAAATATTTTTACCATCCGTTATATCATTACCTCAGCTGCAGAGGTTTTGTTTTTGTCTGCACTTGACCTTCGACCTCCATTTTCTGAGCTGATATTCCGAGACAAACAAACAGATAACAGTCTGACCTGTGACATGTGGCGACTTCATTTTAATCAGTGAAGTCCCAGTGAACATTTGTGCCAAATGTGAATGGATTGAAGGTTTCACTGTCACATGTCAAAGTGTCCATTGTGTTGTCACGGTGACCTTTGACCCTGGGCTACCAAAGTGAGCGCTGGTGCAGAAGTTGAAGAAACGGCATCAGGGTGATTGTAATATATAGTCCACAAGGTGCTTTGTCAGGCCTCCATGACCTTTAACCTTTGACCTTTAGCTGTGCCAAGTGACCCTCTTCAAATGAAAATGTCTTCCCGTAAGGTACTTGGGATAATTCATGTTTTCAAGATAAAAATGTGATTTGTTAGGTCACAGTGATCTCGACCTTTGACCTTTTTCCACATTTGCACCAAGTTGCAGCCAGTAAAGGTTGTTATGTTCACAACGATGTGACAGAGGAGCTAAAGAACAGGATGTAGAGAGCTGCTGTCAATGCACATTTAGTGCAGTACTGTTTGAAGAGGGTGCTGATCTTTATGCAGCTGTTGCACAACAACATATATTCCTTTCACCTTTTCAAGTTAATGGAGATCTAAACCATTTGCAGAACATGTGTATATGTGTGTTTACAGTATATGTTTGTGCTATATAGTGACAAACTGGCCAGTTAGCTTCAGTGGAGCGGTGTATTCTCCTGGTGCCTCTCTCCGGCTCTCATTAGAATGAGAACCGGCTCCTCATCCCCGTCAGTGATAATTTGCTCCACTTCCTGTTTTTCTTCTTTGTTACCCAATTTGCTGAAAAGAGATTGGCTGTCGAGGTCAATCCCACCTCAGCGGTGATCCTGAGTTCTGAAGGTTTTTTGACGTGCACCGCTTCCCTCGTCCTGAATATTTATAACCAATTATTTTTACAGTTTTGGGCTGTGCAGACTCGCCGAGTGAGGACGGTGGATCGAACTGCATTAATTCTCTTAAAGCCAGTACAGGACTCATCCACTGACACTGCAATTAATCTACGTTTCTGGCGTGTCATCTCGTGTTTCATGATTTGATAACAAATTGCAATGGTCAGACATGAAAAGACTCCCTGGCTTTTGTGGTCTAATTGGTTGTCACAGTGTTTTCTCTGGTGCTTACTCAGCTGAACATCACACTCACATGTGACTGACCCAGATGTCGATGACAGGGTGCGACTGATGGAGGGGAGAAAGCCTGTTTTCACCTGTTTGTGTCTGATCTCATTGGACAACAGCAGATCACATACATAAATATGCATACCCAGTATATATATCATATTTTTATTTTGCTCCAATCATAATAATCCTAAACTTTATTTGTATAGCACATTTCATACAAACATTGCAGAATGAAAAAAGAACACCAGTGCTGCAGCATCTGCTTGACCCCTCCTCTGTCTCTCTCTCTCTCTTCTCTCTCTCTCTCTCTCTCTCTCTCTCTCTCTCTCTCTCTCTCTCTCTCTCTCTCTCTCTCTCTCTCTCTCTCTCTCTCTCTCTCTCTGTCTCCTGGTCCTGTCACTCTGTCTCACCCCATGTACATTGAACAACCAGAGCAGTGTGTGCATGTCCTGCTGAGTGTTTGCTGTGAGATGTTCTTGCTTCATCACAGGAGAGCATGTCCTCCTGCATCATTAGTCTCCTTTAACTTCAACGCGCTTCGCCCTCGAGCTTCGAAATCATTCCATGAAAGAAGCTCTCGCTCCCACTGTGGGCTGGTGTTGCCGTGGAACAGTGTGGAGTCTTGTGTCTTGACCCCATCTTGACTTCCGACGTCCCTGTAACCCTTGCATCCCTTCATTTACCCTGAGTTAGTTATCAGAATCAACTTCGAATCTCTCTTCATGACATCATCCTCATGCAAAGCTCTACATGGCCAAGCCCCTACGTACAAAATATAGCTGGATTCATATTTTTTCGTTTTCAAACCACAGACCACACCAATCATCTGATAAGTATCTTATCTGTTCCCCATTCACCTTGAAAGAGTAGAGGTGACTGCATCTTTGCTGCTTCAGCTCCAAACCTCCACAACATGTGGCTGATCTAAAAAGCCTTTTGTAAAGTTTATATATTCTGAATTATTTTCAATGATCATTGTTGCTCTATATTTGTAGGCTAATGCAGCTCAGTTGACAAATAGGAGTAGCATCCAGTGTTTCAGTGTCAGGCTGTGAACATTTCGAACCACCCAAAAATATACATTTTTAATGCCAACAAAAACCTCAGTGATCCCACGTCAGCATTACTCTATTTGAAGTAAATCTATATACATTTAGAAAATATTGCACTTCTGCACAACCCTCTCTCACATCTTCCACCTTCCAAGAGAAACCGCCATGTTTACTGTGGCAAATGAGAGCGGTTACAGAGTTGGCCATGCATGCGGGAATGTTTGTGCCTGAGGCCTCCTCGCTCCGTTCCCATAGTCCCAGTGTGTACATCAGGATATAAATAGGGCCGCTCTGCCATCAGAGAGCGCCGCTATAGGGTGCGGACGCCAGTCGCTGCCTCCGGTCCGGCCCGACCCACAGCCCTGTGACCCCTTAGCCCTTGACCCCTCGCACACCAGGAGCCAAAGATGCAGCGCAGACTTGATGCAGAATATCTGACTGATGAGTTATCACACACTCTGCAGCGTGTGTTTGGCATGATGGGATGTTTGCTGTGTATGCACAACAAACTGCAGCGGTATATGTTTTCATGACCCTGATGCAACGTGCATTCTCCAGGAGCAGCCTCCGATTCCACGTCTCTTTTTCTGGTTTTTGTTTCAGATGCAACACGGAGACGGAAATGGTTCCGTTTGCAGGATGAAAGCAGGAGGCAGGATTCTTTTTATCTTGGCAGCTGAGGCTCAGGTAGTTTCCTGTATGTATATATGAATGATGCAAGGAGATCAAATAGCAATATTAATGACAAGAAGCGGCTGGTGTGTGTGTGTGTGTGTGTGAGTGAGCAGAGTCTGCAGGGGATAGTGTTGTTCTGCACCGCTGCTCTCCTGAGTGACAGCCCGCTGGCGTCTACTGACAATTGCTCTGTTTGTTCAGATTGGTGCGTGGGCACAAATTAAAAGCAAATAAAGTAGACAAATGGCAGAGGCATTGGAGGATGTGCTGCCCTGCAGGGAAGGCGTGTGCCGCACCTGGAAAGGTGCCATGTGTTTGAGAGTCTCTGCAGTCAGCAGACGCAAAGGAAACAGACCTGGCAGGACTTTTAATTTGAGGCTTTTAGGCCAATACTGATCTTTGTACGAATTCAAATATGTTTATGAAAACAATGAGACTGTTACATATAGCAGATTAAGCATATGCAAATTAGTCAACAGAAATATGGCGTCTACCTCAATGGACCACAAGCAGGGTGTTTTTTGTGTGTTTTTGTTGATGTGTCGAGAAAAAAAAACAAAAGAAACGGGTGTAAATCTATACACGTTTCAGCAGTTTTCACACAGTGAAGCAGGGAGTATGGTCTGGCCACAGTTTGATCCGTCTCATCCACATTATGTAAATTGGACTCGGCCGACCATTGGCCGCTGATCCTTCATACATTAAGATTTGTGCAACATCTCAACATTTACGTCCAATTACTGCTCGCTCATGGATAATTGTGTTCACATAACGAGCAGCCAGTAAATACGTTGCCAGGGGCTGAGTCTCTCCCTCTCTCCCTCTCTCGCTCTCTCTCGCTCGCTCGCCCTCCTCATCTTTATTCAGGCAGTTTATCTTGGCGAGTTGGACATCAGCTCGGCGGCTCTGCAGTGAGAGGTGCCTGCACGTCAGATGTAATTACTCTGCCGCTCAGAGCAGAGTACAGCTGCTGAATATAAAAAAAAAAATAACAAAGAAGAGCAAAGCATCTCTTTGGTCTTTTGAGTTTGGGAGGCGAGGGGCCAGCAGACTAAACATACCCAATTAAAAGTATTCTCTCTAGTATCTGTAAAACAAATTCTATTCCCTGTGGTTCCAAGATGGCAGGTCAGGAAAGAAGGAAGCTTCCCTCTTCCATTATTCATAGCTTTGTCATTGTTTCATATATTTTCGAACAAATCATCTATACACTGTATGTTCTGCACATTCTAAGTCTCCTGTTCTCATGATGAATCAATGACACTCAACAAGTGGCATCGTACTTTCTCATGTCAAGTGCCACATGAAAAAAGTGTGATGTGCAAATCATATGTTATTCATGCTCCAATTAGAAAACATGCTCCACTTGTTCACCTCCAGCTTCAATTTTCAGCTCCTCCTCTGTCACGGCGACAAAGACCTTTATCTCATATCGAAGGATTAGATGAATGGAAATTGTGTATTCAAGCACCAACATTAGTTTCTTTCTTAAGCTTGACAAAACCCCAGACATCCAGTATAATCACACCCATTGCCATTTGCTGGTCTCTTCTTTCTTATTCACTGGAGTGGATTCTGTTGGCACAAAAGCTCCACGTCTCAGCCTCTCGCCTGTGTTCATCTGAAGAACACTAATTATAAATACGTAGCTGCAGGCATACAAGCACAAATAACATCAATGACAATGACATCACCTGAAACCAGTCCTGATAAAGTATTATTTCTATATAAAGGGCAACACTGTGGCATTCATTTCACTTTAAAGACTTATCTACGTCTATATTCAACGGCAATTCTTACTTCTACTTTGTGAGAAAGATTATATAGGATGAGACTTCATTGGTCCCAGATAGTGCCGTTATATCATATCATAGACAACACAACATAGCAACAATTTGCTCAATTCGTTATACTTATACTAAATAATACTTGAATACAATCCTTTTAACTATTTTTTTACCCTGCAATAAAAGTTCAAATTACATTATTATGCTATCTTTCTCCAGGATTATAGTATCAAAAATAAACAGTATTACAGAGTTGATTGTGAATAGAAATAGAGAGTAGAAGTATTAAGGCTTATTAGTCATCATGTAAAGTAACATGAGTTTAAAGTGTATTGTTTAGACACACATGTACACAGACTAATGCAGAACTGGTGCTTGGTGGAGATAATGATATTCTAGGGGTTATGAGATATTACATGAGACATTGAAACTAATACCATATAAAGTGACAATGTGTACTAATGTAGTGTAAGTTACTATACTGAAATAATATCATGAGCAATGTGGGATATTAAGATGAGAACATATAAGTCTATCTGTGGGATGATGTCAGTTAAGTGTGAGATTGCTTCATCTTGTTTTGAAGAAAGACTCTTTCAAGCTTTTTCACTTTATGCAGTATATTGAATAACACAGAAGTCAACTGTAAATAAAAACCAACACTTTATTTAAGACACTGAGAGATGACCGATCATGAATTCATTTCTAACACTAAAATGAATGACACATTAAAACCCTTCATTAAAATGTTCGACATTTGTACCATGACATCGAAAACACTCTAACTGTGCTTGTGTATCTACAATGTGTATTTGTACAATTAACATGTCAGATTGATCAGCATTAATAAATAATGTCAGTAGGCTTCCTTTTGTTATCCTTAACACATTGTTTACTCTCTAAACAGAAACCGAACGGTGACGACAGCTTGGCCGAACACAACAAGGGGTGGAGAGCATCTACGTCAACAAAGTATCTACAACAGGGTAAGAAACAGTACAGAGAGGGGAACGCAGGCTTTTTCAAGTTTTTCCTTTTCCTCAGCAGACAACACGAACACTACCACTGCTTCACAGTTTGCATGAAGGCCCACACTGGTGACGGTTAGACGAACAATCCCACGGACTCATGTATAAAATACAATATTAAAGATGAGCGACACAGTCCAAAGCTTGTTTTGCAGGTACTCATGGCGCCTTGCTGCGGCTCACGCGCAGGGCTTCGTACATACACTATAGAACTAACAAGAGCCAGCGGAGCAGCAAGAGGTAATGCTGCACTCTAGTCAGGCCTCGGATCGCCACGTAGCAAAATAACAGCATTAACAAAAAGGTTACATTCAAGACTTTTTATAAAACACTGCAACTGTGTGATGACGTAGCGATGCAGCAAAGAGAGAGATGAGGTCAGAGAATCAGTTTCACACAAAGACACTGTTAGAACCAATAACCTACTGCATGTCCAGGATGCAGATCTTTTTTCGCATTTTCAAAATGAAGCAAAGGAGATTGATGTCAGTACAAACAAGTGCAATTAGACAACCTGTGATCATGGAAAGTCACCTATGGGCGATGCCATTAAAGGTGCAGTGTGCAGGATTTGGTGGCATCTAATGGTGAAATTGCATGTTGCACCTCCTCCTCTTTCAATGTGGGATGACCTACAGTCACATTCAGTTTTCATTAAAAGTCAAATATTTAGTTCGTCCATTTTGGGACTCTGTAAAAATATGGTGTTGCAACATGGTGGCCTCCATAGTGGGGCACCACTCTCAATATAAATTCTGACAAGAGTATTTCATGAAATGAAGTGGTAATAACAGAAAATACAACTGAAATACAATTTCTACCAATAGAAATGTCACAGCAATCTTACACACTGGACCTTTAAAAATGAATCAGGTTGTTAGTTCTGGTGCTTGAATTTTAAGCACTGTGCAGACTTTTGTCCACAATCACTTCCCCTTACAAAGTTTTGTAAACCTTCCTTGTGCCGTATTAAAAAATAGACATTTCCACATTCAATGGATGTAAATACAATAAAATAGTTTCTGTTCCCGGGTCTCGCTCTTTCCCATGTAAGAGACCATGGGAAAGTGGATGCTCTTGTATAAGAGCATCCACAGCACAGCTAAAATCATCTTTTTCATTAAAGATATTGCAAATGAAATCTTTGGAACCACTTCCTTTCCCCTCAGAGAACACCCCCCCCCCCCCCCCCCCCCCCCCCCACCCAACCCTCCCCCCCCCATCCCCCACGCCCCCCCAAAAAACCTGTTATTTTTAAATTCCTGTACCACTGCCTGATTCCGCTGAATGAGCCAACAGAAGAGAACAATACAAAATGCTCTGTGGTTCCCTTTTTAAGCTGGGCTACAACCTCCCTTTCCTTTTTGATTTCCCCCCTCACACACACACACACACACACACACACACACACTCTCTGGCACACGTTAGGCCTTTCAGACAAATCAATAAATTATAGTGCTTATCACCACACTTTGAAATAGTACTGCAACATGTAGACAAACACACACACACACACACACACGCATACACAACACACACATATATGCGGACAAATACCTTCCCACGATGAAATGCAACTAGTGCAACCAGAACACAAATGTAAAGATGAGCGAAAGAGCGCTGCGACACACAAGGCTGCGTAATGGTGCAATGTTCTATGCAAGGCTTTTGTTTTGGATGGACTGCAGCCGCTCTGCCGCTCCACAATGTGACCCACATTTTACAATCAAATGAACAGGGGCCCGCACACTTTCAAAAACTCTTTGAAAACTCAACAGAGGCCGAGTGGAGAGAAAACAATTGGGGCATTTGAGAGTTTAAACACCAGTAAACTCAAACAGCAACAGGTTTAGTGTATATGTCAAATCATCAGTTATGTGCTGCAGCTGTGCTTTGGCTCATCAATACAAATGTTAATTCATGATGACAATATACTCCAGATCTTTAACCTCAATATGTACAGTCCTAATAGCTTATGAAGTCTCTATTCATACATATTGTACTGTATCTGTGAAGACTACGTGTCCTAAAGGTTTATCTAGATTTAAGAGACCAATTACTTTCTAAACTGCCCCTAGATATGCAATAAATAATAGAGCTCATATAGGAGCTCAGTTCCTGTGAGTCATAGATGCAGCAGAGGGCATTTGTCTTGAGTGTAACTGTTCAATATTCATTTGCTCCCTTATTATGCACATTAATTTTAATTAATTTCTGCTGCATAGTACAATATTTTCTGTTTTGTTTCACTGTAAATGCTAAGCTTTGCTTTGTCTGAATCATCTAGTTTCACTTCCAGCTACGGTCTAATCATTGTTTCTACACCGGTGAGCATTATCCCCTACGGCCAGATCCTTTACCAACACTGCTCTGTCTCCGTTTACTGAATCAAAGGGTCGTCGTTAGGAGACGCCAGAGTGGGGACGCTGACAAACGGCTGGGTTTTGTCCTCGTTGTACTTCACAGGTCCGTCGGACAGTGATGTGGTGAAGGACAGGTGGTCGTGTTCCAAAATGACAAGGCGGTCCTGTGGCTTCTCCTTCTTCAGGTAGAACATCTTCCTCAGCTGCTTCAGCTGCTGCAGCTCACAGAAGGTCTCCAGAACCACCAGCATCACAATCAGACCCAGGATCAGGTAGACTGGAGACACGGGAGACACACAAGGAGGGAGGGGAAACGACAAAAAAAGGGTTATTAAGATGCAGAAATAGTTATATAAATGGTTTTCCACAAGCTTGACAAAATCATTCACCTTTGTATTTGAAATTAAAAACAAATATTTTACATTTTTTATACCCTTGACGGTTATTTTCATGCAACTTACAGTGTTTACACGTTGCGGCTGAATATCTCTCACCTCACCCTTCGCTTAGGAGAACCTTTGATAGGCTCCAGTCATTGTTAAACCTATAAAACTTCATTCTTGGCTACTGTTAAAAAAAAAAAACATGGTAAAACAGAGAGAATCCTGTTTCATCCAACAGAAATCAACATCATTTTACCTCAATATTACAAAAAGCAGCTTTAATACAATCCTCTACTGTGTTGCAGAATCATTTTCAGTATTTCATTCTATTTGAAAAACCTTAGTATACTTATTGTCACTAGTGACTAGTGACACTTCCAAATCAGTTGATGTACATGTACTGACACTAGGAGGCAGTAGCTAGCAAATGAAGGAGGTTTGTGTTTTGTTGAATGGTCACACAGAGTAGTGGTTTTACAATACATGATATTAGTATACATAATAATATGATTCTCTCTCAGTTTTCAGGATTTTTCAATTAATTGCAGGATGTTGTGTCTTCCCTGTATTTACATTTTGTCTTAACTAAATTAAAGGCACAGTGTGTAGAAATTGCTAACATCTAATGTTTAGGTTGCCAATTGCATCTTGATACTTATCTCACCCTTCCCTTCAAATCATGTAGGAAAACCAATGTCAACTTTCAGTCATACAAAAAACTCAGTAGTCCATTCTGGACTACTGTAATAACATGGTGGTGCAATATGGCAGCCGCTATAGAGAGGCTCTGCTCCTGATGTAAATAAAAAAGGCTAATTATAGAGAGAAAAAAGCAAACATTCACAAAGTATTCCATTTCTGACTAAATGAAAATAATCTAATATAAAACGTGCACAATAAACATTTAAGGGAGATGGTTATGCTGGTATATAGGAGGCAAATCAAAAAAAGGAATGGCTGCTGATCACCAAAATCAACACCTCAGCAAATGGCAATAGCTCATCAATAATTATGATAAGTTTCTTCCGGTTTGAACACACAGTTTTTCCACAGAGGAGGTTGTTGAAATGTGTTCAGTGTCATTTTGTCAAAACAAACATATTCTGTCACCTCTAAGCCGCCTCTCTGCTGCTATACTGACGCATTGTGCTCCATGAATGACGTCTCTGCGTAACTGCTGCGTACCACACACCCACATCACATATACGGCTCGCTGCACAAATGTTCTAAGCTCATCTGCAGTGCCAAGACTCTGCTGGTTTGGCTTGTTATGATTATATTACTTTAATTCTAATCATCCTGAGTCCTGCTGCTGGCAGAGGCTGCACCGGTCCCTCGGGGTATTCAGCTGCAACTTCCCTGATTCTAACACACTGTATCTTTTTAAAAGGCATCAACTGACTTCGATGAAGCGAGAATGCTAACATGTACACCATACGTATAAACCTGTGGTTATATAAAAGGCTTTACAGAAAATAATTGAATCAATAACATGACTCTAAAAAATCTGTTGAATTTACCATATTGCATGTGTGGGGTAATACATTATTTAACACCAGCTGTCACTCAGCGGGTCATAAAACGCACCCTTCGGCTTATGTCACTCTTAAGCAGATCAAAGTTCAGCTGAGCTCAATGAGGGGCAAGCAAATGAAGCAGTAACATCCTCTTTGAAACAGGAAGTAACAATCTATGAGCAATATGACTCATATTTGAAACCCAAGCATTCATTGTAGCTGCTGTGCCTTTATCGAATCCACTGATTTTCAAAGTGGGTCCTGGGCCCGAGGGCGGCACCAGGAGGAGCTAGGAGGTCCTTTGAAATTTGGAACAACGATTACATTTAATGTATCTTATGATCTTTTGTTAATTTGCTGCATTTGCATTAGAACAACTGGAACAATAAAGCCTCACAGCTGTTGCCATCCAACCAAGAACCGATCAGGACTTACCGGTGATGCCCACTTTGTAGAGCTCCCTGAACCTCTGATTGGCCGCCTCCCCAGGGACGTAGTCTCCCAGGCCGATGGTGCTCAGCGAAATGAAGCAGAAGTAGAAAGACTCCAGGAAGTTCCAGTTTTCTTCCAGCGCCGAGAAGATGGCAGCGGGGATGAGGAAGAAGCAGGAGATGGACAGCGTGGCGAGCAGGGTGGCGTGAACAATGGCCACCAAAGGCTTGGACAGGCCCCAGCGTGTGTGGATGTACGTGATTGGCCGGCGGGTGCTGAAGACCATGATCCTTTGCACCACAGCGGTGAGGAAGAGGAGGGTGAAGGGGATGCCGATCACAGAGTAGATGATGCAGAAGGCTTTTCCACCGTCCGACAGGGGAGCTGTGTGACCATAGCCTGTAAGAACGCAACACACTTCGTCATTCATTGCGCCACATCACATTTACGTACCTCATCTTTACAGTGTAAGATTCAAGTTTACATTAATTGTATTTACTCAGAACATTCTTCATGTCCTGAAACGTAGTGTACATTTTTACTAAACGTCTCCGAAACCTTTCATTATCTAAAAATTAAACTGACTTTAGGACTTGCAGTCAGCTCTATGGGGGGCAATGAAGACTAAGTCCCAGTTGTCAATTACAATGTTTACATTGTGTTTTAGGATCAAATTAGTACTAATTAAAGGCAAAGTTACAGAAAAAATTTAATTGATCATCGTTGTTATAAAACGATCATCTTCTAAAATAACCAACTTTCAAAGGTTCATGGTGCATTCAGGCACTTGGAGTTACACGGCTGAAACTATATGCATAAATCCATACAAAGGTTTTACTGTGTACAGGCCAGACTTGTTTGGAAAGGTAAATGCTAGTGGCTAAACAGTGGCAGAGTGTGTTCCCCATAAACCAAGTGTTGTTCAGTAAAGGTTTTCCTTTCAGCATTGAATGGTTTGTGGAAAAAAACCCTCAAACTGGGAAACTCTATTTGACAAACATTTAGATTCATTCATTTCCATATACAGTGGGTCATCACTGAAGTAGGTTGACCGAAAATGCTGTAGTTACTTTGTGTTGTCCACCACTCCAGCTCCTGTCTTTACTGTCTGTCTAAAAAGCCCTGACTGCTCTGATTGGCAAGCTGGCCCAGTCTCTTGTGATTGGTCAGCTGCTCCAAGCTAATGTAAGAGATGTCCTGCCAACTGACCAATCCGACTCTGATGGTGTCAGCAGAAGACTCATAATCAGAACAGACAATAAACCATCTCCAAGCTCAGTTCCAGCTGCTGCAGGCAGGTGAAGGATGAGCTCTCTCTGTGTTTCAAGTCTGGCATGTTCTCGTGAAGTGAAACTCACAACAGTGTTAAAAATACCAAAGCTCACTAGCACATGTGTGCAAATGAGGAAACAGATGCATGATAGCCAGTGATCCGTGTCTGCAAACAAACCCAGACCAGCGCTCATGAGCTGTTGGCTCACATGATCTTTATCCATTAGGAATGAAATGAATGTACAAGTTAGTACCGGCACTGTTTTAGGGTGATGCCATCGTTGTGTCTGGAGAAGTGTTTGGTCTTCATGAATATCCAATAATAATGGTTCGAAGGGGAAAGGAGACAATTACCAAGAGTTATTGTTCTATTTGATCTGGATGTCGGACAAGTTTCTGTAGAGCCACCATCAACATGATCATGTTGAGGCCAAAACAAGCTGCTTGTCAGATGCAGCTTTAAGGCTTAAAGGTGTTTCTGCAGGATGTTGAAACCTCACAGATAAGTGCTGACATGCGGTCAGACTAAAGTTCTATAGGTATCAACTGATGAGTATCAGCAAGGCATGTCCTTTTGCAACGCTAGATAAGTCCAGCTTTGACATGTCTGCAAACAGACTGCAGAAACGACTCGAGATGAAATATGATTCAGAATTAGACGGTGGGGCAATGTTGATGATCCATCTGTCTATCTGCATCTTACGGTGATGTTAAGTCAACTGTAAACACAGTGAGAGAACTGACTGTGCTGAGAGACAAACTATGTTAATGTTGTCCATACATGTCTATTGGGTGTGAATGTAAAAAAAATGTCTGTGCACAAATAACTAGAGGACAAAATGTAAGAAACTCAATATTGATACTAGACTCCCTTACCAACTATCAGCCTCCAAGAACACTTCCATCATCTGCTGCTGGTTTACTGGAGGTTCCCGGCAGCAGTCGAAGGAAAATTGGGGATACAGCCTTTGTTACCTACGCATCTAACCTCTGGACCTCACCACCTTTCGATATCAGGGAAGCCAACTCAACAGATACTTTCAAAAGTAAGCTATAAACACATCTGTTCACCTTTAATTATCCTTCAAATAGCCTTTAAGTAACACTGCCTGGCACCATTTTATAATAACTTTTTATACTACTGATCGTATGCTGTTGCACTATATGTTTTCATTAACTTAACTATTTATGCATTTTACTACCGTTTCATTTATGTGTATTGTTAAATTGGCTGCAAACGCCGTAGATTTCAGAGCTGGGGACTGAGTCGTGGTGGAAACCTCTGACAGGATGGATCATAAGGCAGGGTTTTGGTGTGTTTCTCAAGAAAACCTGGGCTGGATTTTTCAGTCCAATTAGAGGGGACGGTGTGTGAGCCTTCCACCTTGAGAAGACGTTCTGGGAAAGATATTTGTCAGTGGATGAGCAAGAGCAGCTGTCTGGCCTCTTTTCCAGGAGGGGTATGCACCTCAGTTCCTCTGCGTGTGATGTGCACGCAGGAAAATATCATCCTTAAAGGTGACTGTTATTAAAGAGAACACCTAACCTTGTTTATGGAACCCGAGCCAAAATCTCCAACAGAGCAGGTTTCAGAGCCAGAGACGAGAGGTTCAAGTCGAAATCTCCGACGGAGCAGGTTTAAACTTTGCCTACGCTTCAAAATTGTATTCTTCTTTACTGTTGTTTTGATCTCTTTCGTGTTCCAAAATGCTCTAATGTTCCTTTTAATGTTCCTTCTTTTATGATCGATCTTATGTTACTTTTAGTGAAAAGCGCTTTGAGCTGCAATGTTTATGAAATGTGCTATACAAATTAAGTTTATTATTACTATTACTATTACAACTTTTAATGTTGACAGGCTGAGAATGAGCTACATCTATGTTACAAGAAAATGTTTGTTTTCCAGAAGAAATGGTTAATACTAATGCATTTTGTTTGCATTAAATACAACAATTATTTTCTTCATTGAGTAATTACTAATCATAAAAAGCTTTTAGTTAAACTCCCAAATGTTGATCATTACTTTTATTTCTTGGGCCTAAACCAATATTAGTTATTATGACAACATTTGTTGCATTATAAAACCAATGCCATAAGCAAATAATGACTGTCGAATAAATAATCTGACACTAATCCAAATAATAACCAGTACTGACAATTATTTGCGTTTCTGCTCAGCAGCTACAAATAACATATTGATATCAGCATCAACATGATCAAAGCAACTATTTTAGACACCATTAAATAGAAATAATTTCACCTACATCTTACATACTGGTCCTTTAAGATGGAAATACTGTAACATACAGGGTGAGTGTCACCTGAAATTGCTGTTTGCACTGCACTGAATCTGCCCTATACATTAGCATGAGGAGAGGGTCCTTGCTATGTAAGCTGCCATTTTGGACCACTATGTTTTTACAGCTGCCCAGAATGGACAAACTTAAAAACTTCTGAATGTTGCTGATCACTGAAGGCTGCCGTTGGTTGAAGGGGGTGAGGTGATAGCTACACATCTGATCACATATTGCTGGGCTCATTTTCTATTTCCTGACATTGACATTCATTGGGGCCTGTGTGAGTGCATCCTAGTGGTGGATCTGCGGTACTGCAAGCGAGATGCTTTGTCACAATAGTAAACACATCACCCAACCTCAGCGAGATGTAGGTGTGATGCATGTGTTACGACACTGTAAATATAAACAAACATCATCATCATCATCATCACCCCCACCCCCTCCCGGTGGCCTCCGGCCCTCTTACCCGTGGTGGACAGCACGGTGCTGGCGAAGAACAGCGCCGAGGTGAAGTCCCAGTTCCAGTTGACTGAGGCGTTGTTGAGGATGGACACCCCATAGTTGCTGGCGTCCAGGGCTTTCTTCAGGAAGCGCTCCAGCCGCTCCTCGGTCAGGCAGTCGTTCTCCAGGAGGAACTGCTTCTTCACGGCTCGCAGGTCCTGCCGCAGCCGGTCCTCGTAGGGCAGCTCCACCGAGGAGAAGACCACCGCGCCGAACACCAGGTAGAGGAGGTAGCCGAGGACCAGAGACACGAAATACCACGTCGATCGGTGGCTCTGGATCAGGCGCACGCAGGAATTGCTGGCTAATGACTGAAGCATTTTGTCGTCAGGGTATCTCGCCTCCGGCTAACGTCACCGGTTTGAGGGAATATCACGTAAAATAACGTTATTAAGCGAAAGGTCGCACGTGCGCAATTGAAGAGGGCTTCGGCAGGGAGACAAACACAGAGATGTGAGAGACAAAGCTCCACTGGTCGATCTCCTCTTCCCCCGCCGCTCAACCTGCTCTGACTCCTGGTGCCTTCATGGACAGTCGGAGATGTGAGAGCTGTGATACTCGCTCAGTTTCAGTGTGGATCACAATCAAAATCAGAGTCAGTGCCAGAGTAAAGATCGTTATAGCAATCACATCCAGTCATTCAATTGAACACTTGGGCTTCCATGTTTTACCAAAGTGTTGCAGGGATCAAGAGAGTCAGAATCAGAACCAATGTCCAAACTGTTGACTGAGAACCAGAAGAAGAATCTGAACTACTACTACTACGCTCGTGTTTGGTGTGAATGCAGCACCAGAATCACAGTTGGAACCAGAAGCAGCTCTGTGTCTTTGATGTAAAGGGGGCGCGTTATAGTGATGTAGAGATGTGTCTATTGTGTGCTTAGATATAATGTGCCTAGGATGTTGATTGTGCCATGATGTGTCTATGATGTGCTCCACCGAGGCGCCTCGTGGGCTTTCGTACAGTGTAAAGCAACAGTCAGCATGAGTGAGCAAAAACACCACCAAAGTGTTTTGTTTCCTCTTGTGTGTTGTAAATGTTTATTTCTAACTTTCAGAAAGGCACATTTTCACTGTTTTGATGTGCACTTTGAGATTAACACCAGACAAACATACTATTTGTTTTAAAAAATCATATTAGGTTTTATTTATAAGAAATAAAGTTCGTCTGAATGTAATATCGAGATCCATAGACATGACACCACGTTTGTGGCTCTTGAATTGGTAGTCTTTCTATTTCCGAGCTTCACCTGACACCTGAAGGTAACACTCAGTGTGCCGGTGACAGAGGCCTGGTGACGTAGCAGATGCTCTTCCTCTCCCAACAAGGTGTTGTATGTTTCGCTTTTCATTGGTTTCCGTTTGAACAGGCACTTCAAACGTCACAGACTCACTGTCACCTATTGTCAGTCACCTTGTTTCCGAACACAGCCTTGAGGAGAAGGTCACAACACCCAGATACACAAGACAACATCAGGCCACAGAGGTTTGGTTTCAGGTAGAACTGGTCCTTCAACATCCATGACGATTACATACTTTTGTATCACTCAACATTCTTATGTCTACTACCTCTTGTTGCTATTTTTTACAATGCTGGTGGCAGTGACCATAAAATGATAATAATATATTGTGACGTGGATCACGTAAGAATTGCACAAATGAGACAGAGACAATGTTCTGCAAGACCATTACTTTTACTGAAGCCTAACTTCAATCAAAATGAAACACACAGAACGGAGGAAAGTGAGGAACACAAAAGCGAAACAAAGTCATGCCACTCAAACTGTCCAAACAACAAAACAGAAAACAAACAGGGAATGGACAAATGTATTCAAACTAGAGCAGGCATCAAAAACTTTGTAAGTTAAATGGTTAAAAAGTAAAATAGTTCCAAATAGAATGATAAAGTACATTTAGGGCACCTCCATGGCATTGTTTTCATAGATTTCTAGATTATACACCATGAATTATGCATACCCCCATTCATCTCGATTACAACCATTATCGTATTATTCTAAAGAGCAAATTCTCTAAAGATTTTTTTTAATTAACACAATTGATTATTCAATTTGAACACTTTATGAATGGTTACATTGCCTCTTCTAAAGGTTATTTCATTCATAAATGGGGCTGTGGCAGCCTGTACATTTTGAAATTAACGTTTGCCAACATGTGTCAGCTGTCCTTTTATATTTTACTATTTAACTATTTATTTAATTTAGTGTTTTTAAAGACACTGGCTGTTATTGTAACAGGAAATTGTCAAGTTTAACTCATTCATTTAAAAACCTGTTCTCGTCCACAGCTAAACCGGAAATGGCAAATCGATTAAAAGTTGAAAAAGGTCACGTTTCCGAGTTCACTGCAGCGCATGATCAACCAGAGACAACACTCATTTGTTACGCAACATCACATTTAAACAAACTCACACCCATCCGAGGACCTCTGCTGGACAACTGTGGAACTGTGGAACTTGCCGCAGGAAACAATTATTACAATTCATTTACCCCCCCCCCCCCCCATTCCTTTGAGTTTTGTGCGAATTTAAATCACATCCAAAATATAATAGTACAATTCTGACATAACATTTTAAAAGATATACGAAATGTATTATCTGCTTAGATAACTGACCAGTGAATGTGCAGCTTCCCTGGGATGCAAGACCACCAGGGGCCCCCAGAGTCCCATGCAACTGATGCATCAACATGAACTGCATCAAAATACACTTTCATGTCCCATGGGGAAATTAGTTTTGGGCTCAGCTGCTGCACATCACCATTCCCTCGTCTCCATGGCTACAAAGAGGCAGCATAAGAACAAACAACGTGTGACGTTAGAGAATCCACATCCACATGCTTTTGGACCATATTATCAAACATCAGAGTACCTATAATTCTATGTTAAAAGAATAAAAAATAACAAAATGCACTGAAAAACAGAATTTGATAAATCAAATATTACACTTATAGTCACAAACATACAGCACATATACCACATATTGCACATATTTTGCATATTGTCCATATTCAAAAGTCTGGTAAAATGCAGTTGCAATTATTTTGATTTCTACTGGCACAATGACGTATAAAACAGTTGTACTAATATATTGATATCCAACAATATAAAAGAAAAGTTTTCAGAGTTATAAAAGACGTGTATCTTCAGGGCCCCTCCTGCAGGTGTCTGTTGTAATGTTGCATTTACACTTTCATCATGATGTTATCATCAGTGTGGCCCCTACTGTCATTGTGTCATATCTGGCCCCAGAGCTGCAGCGCTCAAACAACAGGAAGGACCTCGTTTATGACATATAGTTCCAACGAACTCTGATTCATTTCTGAAATCTTATTGTGAAACTTGCATCGTGCATGATTATGACCAGGGATGACCTATCCGGGTTGCCGTAGCGGGACTGAGGCACTCCTCCTCAATGAACGTTGGAAAGATGGCGACGGCAAACGCATCAGCGAGAGTCGACGGTGCCGGCGGATAGAAAGTGCTGCAAACGGACGCTCGCCCATCGCCCTTGCAAACATTCGCCGGTGCAAAGTGCGCGTGAAGCCGCCCAGACATGGTTTAGTCCATGCACGGCTAGGAACGAGACGCCGCTGCTTTGCAATGGAGCCTCCGGATCGAAACAAGCCCAGCAGGTATGCGAATTTGTTGAGCAGACACTACACCATTAGGACCTCGCGTGTTGCCAAATAGGGAGCCGAGTGTGACGCCGCGGCAGGCTCCGCGTCGGGCGCCTGTGCATCCCTCGAAGCCCGACTTCCTGCCAAATAGTGCGACGCGTGCAGTTGCTGCATTTGCAACAGTGGGGAGTTGCAAACTTTTTCCAGCGACACTTTCACACGCAATTCACCGCGGATGTGTGCTCCTCCCGTGCCCCCCTGTTGGTAAAAAGAAAGACAAAATGTCCGCCAAATGCTGAGGTAACATTACGAGCAGATATTGGCCGCTGGAGCAGTGCAAACATGTCAAGAGGAAACAAGCTAGCTAGCATCTCCCATTAGCCGCCGCTTGTCAGTTTATTGTTCACAGACAAGTTCGCTAACACACGCCGACGGCCCCGGGGCGAGATGAGTGTTGCTCCGTGGGGTCGTGGGGTGAACTCGAGGATGTGTTGTCGTGTCTTTGACTCCGTGGGGTCATGCATTTTATCACTATAGCGACACTTAAACTTTGCTAACTCTAGCTAGCACGTCGCTCCTGTTATTGTTAATCCTCTAGCTAGACTCGGCGCTGCCGCCGCTGCTGTTGTTGTTGTTATTATTGTTATTGTCGTTGTTTCACTTTCTGCTGAATCACGAAATGTACTCAATTTACTCTCACACACTTTGCCCATATTGTTACGTGTGTTCATGATACTGTGTAACTTGGTGGCTGCAAACGTATGTGCAACACTGTGTGTGCAGTGCGCAGAGGACTGGTACATGGGTGCTGATGAGGAGGGGGCGCGCTCATAGAGACGCACATTGCATGTTGTCCTCTTCATATGCACTTCTTTTTCATTTTCTTCTTCTTCTTCTAATTCTTCTTCTTCTTCTAATTCTTCTTCTTCTTCTTCTTCTTCTTCTTCTTCTTCTTCTTCTTCTTCTTCTCATCGAAACGCCGCAGTGTTTGCCCCTGACCGCCGGCGACAGAGCCTCAGGAATCCGCTGTTATGTCTCTCTCTCTCTCTCCCCCCACCTCCTCTTCCTCACATGCAGTTGTTTGTCTGCAACTCTCAGGACATTTATCACGTTGGATCAGCTCTGTCATCTGCGATAATCCTGCTTCTGAGCAAATATCTCCCCTTTGTCGCCTCCTGTGTGTAATGATTCTGGCACCAGCCACTTGTTTCACCCCCCTCCACCTCCATCTCCACCTCCCCCTCCCCCTCCTCTTGCTGTCTTGTTGGCCACCCCAGTCCGAGGTGCACTCACACAAACAGCTCTGCAGGATTGTGCAACACAGGCCCCGGTAGTGTATTTGGTGCACAGTAATGTCTTATGAAGAGAAACAGTGAGGTATGGACTGTGTTGTTGCAGAATGCATGGCAGGGTCACAAGCTTGAATCGATTTTCATGTTGTTTCACTTTCTTGTGCAGAGACGTGTGCGACACTCAACTCAAGTATGTGCATTCTGCTCTTTGTTGCTTGCCCACCATCTATAGAAAGTCAGACAATGGCTCACAATAAGGTCACATGGGATTTTACAGCAGGGGTCGATTTTCATGTTTTTCTTCCTTGTGCAGAGATGAATGTCAGAGTAAGCTTTGCAAAACACAAACATGTGCTCAGGCAGTGATCTACTTTTTGTTATAGGTACAATATTTATAGAAACTTGGGCAATAGCACACAATTGGGTAATGTGAGAGTTTGCAGTAGGAGTCATTACGGGCCTAACCTGTCACTCGGGCTGATGTTTGCAATTTCACTGATTATCTGTATCTGTGTGTTATTGTAACAATCACTGATAGTGTGCTACTTTTGCTAAACTACTGATTTGACTAGTGAAGTTTTAGCTTTGAACACACACACAATTCATGATTTTAATTTTTCTTAAACAAAGTAATCAACCCGATGTAATGACCCAACTGGAGTTATATAATTTCCAGCATTTAAAAAAACATGTATTCTTGCAATGACAAACTGTATATGCTACATTATATCTTATATCATCATCTGATAAATCAAGTACCACATTATCAATCAATTGATTCGTTGTTGCAGCCATATTAACTACAAACACTCCCAGGTTTGGCAGGGATTGGCCCTCTGATGAAATCCAAGCGTCAGCCTGAAACGGCAGACTTCCCACATTGCACTAATTGTGATATCTTTTGAGTTTTTCCATGTGCGGTTTAGTTTCACCCACTTTGATGCATTTGTGATCAAACACTGTGAGCGTCATTCAAAGTGACAACAATTCTGTGTGTTTGAGAGAGAGAGAGAGAGAGAGAGAGAGAGAGAGAGAGAGAGAGAAATGATGCCCTTGCCCTACAAGTGAAGGCTGTCTCTATCGCTTGTAAGCACAGAGGTCCTTTTGTCAGCAGTGTCCTCTTCACAAAATCAGTCTGAAGACATCGTGGCAGACAGGCATTCCAGGGATTTCAGGATGTGGTGTATGCGCTGTGCACCGTGCACGGCCGCCTGCAGTCGCAGAGATGCTTATGGGTGTAGAGCTCATTGTTAATGCCAGCGTTTGCCAGGAGCACGGGCTTTAGACTACAGACGGACCCGACCGTGCTCAAGCAGTTCCTATCTACATCCTGTCGCTGCCCACATCTGAATGCTGCTCCCACATTCTGTCACTCTCATCTGTTGTACTCATCCAACAAAAGGATGTTTGTGTGTAATACAGTGCTGGATATTAAAAATGTGCTGCAGAATTAAGTGTAGTCTGCTTAGTAGAGCAGCTAGAGAGAGAGAGAGAGAGAGAGAGAGTTGATTGCAGGATAACATGTCGGCTCATTGCTCGGCTTTTAAAGAAGTTGAATGCGACACAAGTGTTGCTTATGGCTCCTCTTGGTTTCAGGTTACAGTGTAAAGGTGGAGAAGAGGCTGTTGCCTGCAAAGCATTTATGATGCAAGTGGCATAAGGAGAAAAATGTGTCATTACACAATTAATCTCACGTTGCTGCCCTCAGTCTGCAGTGTCTACATTTAGATCTATGCATGCCATGTGACTTGTTGCGATTCATGTCATGAGCTTTTTTGGTGCAGTAAGGTCTCAGACCGAGGGTTTTCCCTTGTAGCAGCTTTTCAGAAATGCACTGATTTTACAGATTGTCATGAATGAGAGTGCCGGTGTCCTTATCATGCTTTATCTTGCAGGAGCAAATGTCGTGCATGAACAGTGTGCTCTGTGCATTGCATGTAAGCCAAACTGGGAGGTCCACTCCTGGCAGTGTCGCACTGTTCCATAGGAGGGTGTGGTCAAGTATGTCATGCTCATTCTGTCTGGATCATGTCAGCCTATGGCATGAATACTGATTGCTGCCTCAGCTCTGCTTGCTTTTATCGGTAAATCAGTGTAAGTCTGACGTGCGCACGGTTGTAAAAATGTACCATGCTTCCTCCGAGATGTGCAAACATGTGCACTTGCACAGGTTTTATGTTCTCGTCGCCACTCCAGTCAACCTTGCGCTAACATTACCAGGCTGCAGACACATCCTGTTTACAGTGTGTGTGTCAGGGGGAGGTAAATGAAAATCTTGATTTAGCCCACCAGCCATCAGTTATGCCTGCGCGACATAATTAGTGGAAATGGTGCTCTTCGAAAACCCCCAGTCACCTTCTCCTCCTCTTTCCCCTCTTGACAAAAAAAATCCCCTTTTATTCTAGACATTGTGAGTAAGTGTGCTCACCAACCAGCTGTGTGCTATTCAGCCGTGGGCCTCACAGGCCACGTGTCACAACCATACAATAGAGCGCCCCTTCCTCGTACAATGGAGTGGATGGTCGGTGTCAAAGGTCAGCCCCCCCTGACTCTGGCGGCTCTCGCTGTCGCAACTTCAGTCATCATGCAGAAAAGAGTCCTGATTTTGTGCTGCTTATTATGCACGCAGTGTTTCTGCCCAGGGGCACGAGCATTCCTCCAGCCTTTATTGGAGCCCCCGTGAGCCATCAGATGAGCCATTGAGAGCAGCCAGACACCATCTGCAGTGATAATTCACTTGCGGCAGCCGGGCAGGGACAGCTTGAAGACCGTAGTGTGGCCATGGTTAAATGCAGGGGCAGGCGGGCCGCTCACTTCCTCTGGGCGGCCTGCGCACGAGTCTTGGAAGAAATGCAGGGAAATCTAAAGAGGAATTTTTCACAACCCTTTTCACAGCAGCGTCTCGTGGCAACCAAACAAACTGATGGACGTTGATGGCATCATTGGTTCCGTTGTCATTCCTGAGCAGCTTAGTCATGCTGTTCCAAGGAAGAATCTTTTTAAAACTCAGCCTCTCTCTCTCTCTCTCTCTCTCTCTCTCTCTCTCTCTCTCTCTCTCTTTCTCTTTCTCTTTCTCTTTCTCTCTCTCTCTCTCTCTCTCTCTCTCTTT
This sequence comes from Chascanopsetta lugubris, assembly GCA_016785325.1. Taxonomy (NCBI): domain Eukaryota; kingdom Metazoa; phylum Chordata; class Actinopteri; order Pleuronectiformes; family Bothidae; genus Chascanopsetta; species Chascanopsetta lugubris. Next base: position 51,918 of record JAFBJT010104835.1, read on the forward strand.
CTCTCTCTCTCTATCACACACACACACACACATGCATTTACTATTTCAGTCCTCTGACACCACTCACCCATGCACGCTTTGGAATGTTTACAAACGCGTGCACAGTCTGATCATACTTGGGTTTGACGCAGTGGGAGGTTGACTGCATGCACTCTCTCTGCTCGCCTCACGCCGCTTCCTGATACCTGCCTTGATAGGCACGTTGCGTTTGCACGGCCGCTCGGTGTCTTGCCGTCGCGCTAAATGCCCGGTTGTAACGCACAGGGTCGCTCACTGTGCCGTATTGTGCCTGCATACTGAAAAGATCACTGTGGTGTGCTGCTCCCTGCAGAACAAGCCCCTTCACTATTTCCCATACAATGCACTCATAAAGGCAGCAGTGTTCTTCCGTGCACGACTTATTCTGCAATGTTAAGACTGTCATAGCTAAAATGGGAGTGCTGCTGACTTTACTCCTGCATCGTGTTTTTCCATGTCTGAGCAATTGCATCGGGAATATAAGAGCATGTGAAGTTGCAGGATTTGCAGCAGGTGTCCGTCTGCCCCGTGCACAGCTGTTCCCAGAGGACCGCGTGCGTGGACAGAAGAAAGGCATTGGAAGTCTGGACTATCTCCTGTTCTATGTGTGGCTCCTTGAAAAGCTTTAAGCAAGAGATCTCCAGATTAACCCCCCGCCGCCCCAACACTCACACATATCTGCCGCAGTGAAAGTGATACTGCTTCGCTCCTTTCAACTCAGTGTGCGCGGACGCTAACAGGCACATGTTGGGGAATGCCTTTCAGTCACATGATCGATGGCGGGGGACACATGGCGACCAGCATATGGAGCGCCCTTTCTTCATGCCCCCTCCCCTCCGCTCTCCCTTTGTTTTTGTTGGAGGGGTCAGACCTTCCAACCTTTCTCTCTAATCCTATTAAAACCCCCTCAGAAAGGCATTAAGGAACAAAGCTGTGACATTGTAATCCAGAGAAGTGTGCCGCCCGCATTCTTCCCCTTTTTTCCCCTCCCAGAAGGAAATGATTCAAGTGATTGTTTTCTTTTCATGCAACATGTTAAGCGATGGGCTTTCTCACTTTGGAATTCAGAGAGAATGTGGTGAAGCAACTGCTATGTCCACATCTTTGCTCGGTCTCTCGAAAGTAATGCGCAGTTTTGCATTGCCGCTGCGTGCACTTTCACTCCAGCTAGTTCTTCACACTATGCCTGAGTGAGTGTCGGTGCCGCATGAAAACATGACGTGCAGTATGGTTGATGACTTAGCACACAGAGTTGATGAGGTTTACTATTTCTCCCTCTCCACTTGAGCCACCGTGTTTACCTAGGCCGAGAGGGGGTGCCCACATATTATTATCTCGCGCCTGGACGGCTGTGGCCATGCACAGTGTTCCTGCTGAATGTTTGGGAGGCAGCCAGTCAGGCTCCAGAGCACAGACAGCTTGTCAGTGGCTCGTAGGTTGCAGCAGACATTCAGTCTAGTTGCAGTTCAGCAACCTGTTTGCTGTGGTATTAGCAGAGGTTTGCTGCACAGTCTGTTTTGGGTACAAACAACCTTGCACTCTCTGGCCTTCAGCACACATTTCATTGGTCTTCCTGTGTGATATGACTGCAACAGTTTCATAATCCTAAACACGCACATGGTTACAGCAGTTATTATAGACATGCAAATGCAGATATTTTTTGTCTCATTTAAACGTGTCATTTAATGTCGACAGGCAGCCAAAGCCAGGGGAAGATGCCTCCCAGCAGAGCTCCGAGGTGGATGAATCCTGGGACTCTCCCAGTGAGGAAGAGGAAACTCTTTATGGGACATCACCACCTTGTACCCCCCGTCAGATGAAACGCATGTCCGGCAAACATCAGAGGAACAGTCAGGCAAGAAGTTCTGGACGATCTCCCAACAAGGGTAAGTACATCAACACATTGGGTTCACTGAAATGTACATTTACATTTACTATAAACTGCATTTACTGTGTTCACTTCAGCAGACCTTAGCCCATCCCTTCTGAAAGAGAGCCCCAGGCTGGTGGAAACCCCAGAGGAGCACAGCTACAAGCACGGCAAGAAGCAGAGGGCCACGCTGCGCACCACGGAGCGAGACCACAAGAAGACGTTTGAGGGCTCCTTCATGCTGGACCCCCTTTCAAAGTCCAGCCCCTTCAGTGCCCTCAACATGGATCCCAGGAAGCATTACCTGAGCTTGGGCTGCAGCAGTGTCAAACTGCCCGTGTCCATGCCCCATATCGCTCGGACCCACCGCCAGACCTCCAGGACAGACTGCCCCGCTGACCGCCTCAAGTTCTTTGAAACCCTGCGCCTGCTGCTAAAGCTCACGTCTATGTCCTCCAAGAGGAAGGAAAAGGAGCAGAGAGGCCTGGAGAACATGGCCTTCATGGGCCACAACAATGAGGTCATCTGGCTGGAGCTGCAGGCTTGGCATGCACGACGCTCCACCGGCGATCAGGACCTTTTCCTTTTCACTGCCCGACAGGCCATCCCCGACATAATCAACGAGGTACTGCACTTTAAGGTAAACTACGACAGCCTGAGAGGGGCCCAGTGTTTAGGGTCTTTAGCAATCCAGGGGGACTATCACATCATCCCAGATTTGGTCTGTGGTGAGACGTGGGAGCCTGCTGTAGCAGAGACCAACCACTGTGGGGTAGATCCCTGGGGCTTCAGGGCATGTCCTTCGACGGCCATGAATGCAGCAGAGCCTCTGGGCTCTGGCGCCGATTGCAGGGAACACCTCCAGCGCCAGAGGCTGGCCTTCGAGCAGGTCAAGCGGGTGATGGAGTTGCTGGAGTCTGTGGAAGCCTTGTACCCCTCGCTGCAGGCCCTGCAGAAGGATTACGACAAGTACGCAGCGCGAGACTTCCAGGGCAGGGTGCAGGCGCTCTGTCTGTGGCTCAACATCACCCAGGACCTCAACCAGAAGCTGCGCGTCATGGCCACCGTGCTGGGCCTCCACGATCTCTCCCGCATCGGGTGGCCAGTCTTTGAGATCCCCTCCCCTCGCTGCTCCCGTGGCAACGAAGACGACGACAACGAGCGAGACGAGGAGAACGACTCCACGGCCACGTTTACAGCAGAGAGCGAAGGGGAGGACAGGGACGCCGAGGAGGAGGGGGAACTGGGACCAGTAGCAGATGGAGACTTGTCTCCCTCCTTGACTCCTAAATTCGCCCGCTTGTTATCCGGAGACGAGTTTCTCCCCACGGCTACTGTAGGAAGTGGAGAGGCAGCAGCGGGAGGGGGAGTGTTCTGCCCCACAGCTATCTACAGACCGTTTGTGGATAAAGCTCTGAAACAGATGGGACTGCGTAAACTGATCCTCAGACTGCATAAACTGATGGACCGCTCTCTGCAGAGGTCCAGAGCAGCGCTGCTCCGCCACATGCCTGCACTGGAGGTAAGACCGTGCAAGCTTGATAATGACCAATGTAATATTTCACCAAGTCAATTAGAACCATCTTTGCACAGTTCCAAAAAGTACGAAATAATGATAACATTTTGCATTTGATTGTAATGTAATTATGTTTTTTCATGATGAAATTTAGAATTTACAGATGGAGATTTTTTAAGAAATATATGTGAATTTATAGATATCACTATATGATCATATAGTTGAATTGACAAGGACTCTGTATATTATTACGAAACCCTTGAACCCTGACTCTCAGTCTCTGTCTTAATTATACCTTATATAATATCACTAAAATATAGATGTTAGAACTCGCTACATAACTTTGTTTAAATGCTCTTAACAAATGTTTATTCCAAACTGTTTTGAACATTAAATTTGAATCAAAAATAACGAAACAGAATTACATCCTCATGGTTGCACAATGTTTTTCAGATTTTTTAAAATTTGTTTACTTAGAATAACAATTGCATACTTCTGCTGCCATGTTTACCACTATCGCTGTGCTACCGAGGAAGCCCCCTCTGCTGGAAACCTGAGGTTCAGGCTTATTTGAAACAAACGAACATTGGTCATAGGCAGAGCTACTCCAGTGAGATGGACGAGCTCAAATCCATTGTCATCTGAGCTCATGTTTTCATGAAAGTGATACAACACAAAGATATCTGACCTTTTTGTATCAAGGAGTAAAGTTGGTGTTTGTGTATGTGTCCTGACACATTATGATGACGTCATGGTCCAGTCAGTGGAAGGAGGTTCAGACAAAAAGCTGCAAACACATAACATTGATGTTAGGGAGGGGGGAGGAAAGACACAAGTTAAAGCTCTTTAACAATGACCAGATCTGTGTCAGCACAGAGGCAGCTTCAGATCTGGTCAGTGTCAGAAATGTACAGTCTACTAAGCTCTGTAATCTGTCTCTTCTTTGCAGAGTCCAGTGTTACGTTTTGCAACCATGATGGACTAAGTCTGAATCATAACAATTTAGAAACAAAATCTCCACTTTGATAATATAAGAGCAATGAAACGAAGTATGTTCCACCTGCAGTTTGCAGAGTTCCCGGACCCCATGCTATACAGCGACTACCTCCCGGAGCTGTCGCGCCACGTGTCCTGCAGTGGACCGACCGAGCCAGAGCTCGGAGCGGACCAGGTGTCCTGGGAGGACCTGCTGGACATGGACCTCCCATCCTTCAGGCCGGCGTTCCTCGTGTTGTGCAGAGTCCTTCTCAACGTCATTCACGAATGCCTTAAACTTCGACTGGAACAGAGGCCTGCGGGGGAGCCGTCTCTGCTCAGCATCAAACAGGCAAGCAGCTGCTGGAATACTGACTTTAGAGGTTTACTGTGTGTTGTAGGCTAATATTTTCTTTTATTAAGAGAACAGATTAATTGATTATTTTTATGCACAGATATGCAAATCTATTTTTATTTTATACACTTAATCTGGTGTTTTGGTTTTCATCCAAGTCTTTTAATTAATAGTAAGGGTAGAGTGTGCTGCATTTTCTTGTGTCAAAAAATGTGAAATAATTCCACTTCAGTCAACTTGAATGTATAGAAATATATGATGCTGTGTTTATATGCAGAGAGACTGCTCTGTCTGTATTGCCTCATTTTCTCATTGCTTTGCTGTGCACTGTTTCATGTTTGGACAGGTCATGTTTCTGCAATGTTGTAACTTGCTTTCTCCTAGTGTTGTTGGAGCAGGGGAGGAGGGGCCAAATACTGACCAAAAAAATCATGAATCAGCAAAAAAAAACAAAAAACAATGAGTGCTCCAAGTTAACAGAATTATTTTGGAAGACCCTGTATGAAAGCTTACTCTGATGTAACATTCCTGTCTGTTGTGTGTTGCCTGTGCTCTGCAGTTGGTGCGTGAGTGTAAGGAGGTTCTTAAAGGTGGTCTCCTGATGAAGCAGTATTATCAGTTCATGCTGCAAGGCGTGGTCACTGATGCTCAGGGCTTACAGACCAATGCCAATATTGATGAGTTTGAAGAAGACCTTCACAAGATGCTCGTGGTAAGACTCCTCATCTTCATCTCCCTCCTGTACCTAAAGCCGTTTTTACATGTCCATCTCACAGAACGGATGCATTACTTCAATGTAACATCTGTCCCTGGTTTCCATAGGTTTACTTTGACTACATGCACAGTTGGATCCAGATGTTGCAGGAGCTGCCTCAAGCCTCTCACAGCTTAAAGAACCTGTTAGAGGAGGAGTGGCACTTCACCAAGGTCATCACTCCCTATATCCGAGGAGGGGAAGCACAGTCCGGGAAACTGTTCTGGTGAGTAGATCTGGATATTAGTTATACTCTCTTTCCTGTTGAGGCGATGTCACCTGAATTAAAGTGATCTAAAACCTTTAAAGCTGAAAACTGTGTTTAGTGTCTCATTGAGATTAAAAGCCATTTCTCTCTTGGCAGTGACATTGCTGGAATGCTGCTCAAATCCACCGGGGAGTTCCTTGATGCTGGACTGCAAAAAAGTGGTAATGAATTCTGGGAAAGTGCCGATGACAGCACGGCGTCGGATGAGATCAGGTGAGGGGGAGTGGTTCTTTTTGCTCAGTCATTATGACTTTCTTCCATTTTGGAGTTCCTCTAATTTTTTTCATTCCTTTTGACTCTTCCAGACGATCAGTTATTGAGACCAGTCGGTCACTCAAAGAGCTGTTCCACGAGGCCAGGGAGCGAGCGTCGAAGGCTTTGGGATTTGCCAAAATGCTGCGGAAGGTGAGAGACAACAGCAAAGATCGCTCACACCCTTGAAACAGAAATCCTCTCCAGCACAGTCTTGGCAGTTTATCCATGACCTTGTTTTCTGTGCTCAACAAGGAACAAGGCCTGTGTGTACTGACACTCCTTTTGTTTGCTTCCCTCTCCACAGGACTTAGAAGTTGCTGCAGACTTCAGTATCACTAATGGCGTGCCTTGTCTCCTGGAGGCGCTGAAGAAGAGAAACTATGTCAAGGTGTGTTTGCTTTTTTTTTTCTTTTGCATCTCTGTTCTATCCCTTTTCTCTCCCCAGGTCGTCCATGTTCCTTTTAACCACTTCTTTTTTATGTCCAGGTTCAGATTCCAGGTTTGGAGGAGCTGCAGGTTTTCGTCCCCTGCGGTTTGATGTATCAGCGGCCTCTTATCCTGCAGCTTCTCAACGCAGCTGCAGGCAAAGACTGCTCCAAAGAGCCAGAGGAGATCGCTGACGATGAGGCCTACTTGCTGATGAGTAAACACAGGACTGGAGACCCTGCTGCTGATGGTGACTGGGCTCAGTGGGACGGGGACTTGCTCAAACTGGTTCCCCAGATGGAAACTGTCGACACTTTAAGGGCTATGAAGGTTTGTGTGTGCATGATTACATCTGCTGTGTCTTGCTTTAATTGCTATTTGCTTCAGCTATTTTGCATGACTGGGGAAATGCTGATAGTGTCAGTTATTTACCCGCCTTGTCTCGTGCTCAGGTGGACAACATGCTCTTGATAGTCATGCAGTCGGCTCACCTGGTGGCCCAGCGCAAGGCCTTTCAGCAGTCCATGGAGGATGTGCTCACTCTCAGCCGGGAGCAAACGTCAAGTCAACCTCTCATCGCAAGTGCCCTGGAGGAGCTTAAGGTACTCGCATAACCACAGTCTTTGCTCTGCAACCTGCTAACACACGGGTTGATGATGAAGGTGATGCTGTAGAGACAGGTGCATGTTTATGTCATACTTTCCAAACCATTTTTCATTGCCCTCCATTTCTTCTCTCTTAACACTATCTGACACAAAAATACAACCACAATCGCAAAGAGATTTCAGAATTAGCACTTAAACAGGTGACCTCTAAAGTGAAACATCCCCTTGTCTTGCACAAGTCTGATATTACAGGTCAGATCACCACAGACACAAGTGCATGAATCCAAACCATATTTCATTTCACTTAGTTTCTGCAGAATATTTCAATCAGATAATAATAATCACCCCAACTCATCTCTCTCCTTTACTTGTGTTTCTCCCTCTGGCCACAGGATGAGGCACTACAGCTATGCATTAAGATCAGCACTGCCATTGACCGAGTGGAGTACATGTTCACCACAGAGTTTGAGGCAGAGGTGGAGGAGTCCGAGTCAGCCACTCTGCACCAGTACTACAGGGAGGCAATGATACAGGGCTACAATTTTGCCTTTGAGGTAAGAGCCTGCTGGATTTGTAGAACTGTAACTCCCTGTATACTTTTACACATTTAACATTTAGGATAACGTGTACACCTTGTATCAAGGGGCAATAAAGTTGCACAAGCTCTCGATTAATTGCCGAGTCATGAGATACGAGGAAGCTGCTGCAGTAATCCTAAACGTCTCCCCTGTTGCTGTTGTTTATTTGCAGTACCACAAGGAGGTGGTGCGCCTGATGTCAGGGGAGTTCAGGCAAAGGATCGGAGAGCGCTACATCGCTTTCGCCCGCAAGTGGATGACCTACGTCCTGACCAAATGTGAGAGTGGCCGAGGCACCAAGCCCAGGTAAGGTTGTTTCACCTCCTGCAGCCTGGCAGCTTGTATTGACAGCTCAGGCTGGTGGTGGTGTAATGTGTGAAGGATAATTCCAGGGCCCCTTCATACCAGTAAACCACCTTAGTATTTCAATTAAGGATAAACAAGTATCTTTGTTCCTCTTGCACTATTTACAGTATTTATAGAATAACTGTACAAGGGGTTTTGTTCATGTGATGAACTTTCCCATATTCTATTTTCTACATAAGCGCCACAGTCTTAACTGAAATGTGTTTATCTCCAGCTTGTTTTCTGCTTCGAGACTTAAGAAAGTACCATGGCAGCACTTTGTGGAACACATCAGCCGACGTGTTTCTGAGACAAACATAAATAGATCACAAAAACAAATATTTGTCATGCTTGCATATTATAGTTATTATGTTTCTGAATATGTTTGTGAATGAATGTGCAGAAGTTTCCTTGACACCAAAGCTTCTCGGATATGATTCTCCCATACTTTGAATGATCCTCATGTTAAGCTCCAACAAAGGTTTTAGAAAGCTCTGGTGATCACTGACTTTGGTTCTTGCACTTGTAGGTGGGCGACTCAGGGTTTTGATTTTCTTCAGGCCATAGAACCTGCCTTCATATCCGCATTACCCGAGGACGACTTCCTGGTAAAATAACCTCTTGTTTTCTCTTCATTAAAAAAAAAACGCACATGTATGTTCTGAATGTTACGTCATCTCCCCGTCTCTCTGCAGAATCTACAGGCGTTGATGAATGAATGTATTGGACATGTGATTGGAAAACCTCACAGCCCCGTCACAGGCATTTACATAGGTGAGTTGCTCCTCTGTGGTGTGAACAGTCTGCGGCTTCTACTGCTGGAGGTCAGGAGTTATTTCACTGTTTACATTCTGTTGTAGTTTTATAATGTGGTTGTCATGGGGAACAGACCGTTACATATAACAGACATAACAGCATTGAAATCATGAACAGTTCCCATAGAACTGTAAAGAACTATTTTAAGTATGCAAGGGAGCATTTCAAACAAGGACCTCAGGACCCTTTTGTCAGATTGGTGCATCTTGGTGGAGGGGGGGTGGAGGAGTATAAGTTATGTATTACTTTCTGACGCACAGTCTCTCTCGCTCTGTGTGTGTCTGTGTGTCTCTCTCCCATGTTGACGCGTGATGAACACCGTTACGGTCGATCGACCAACACTGCCCATGCGATTGACCGGTCAATTCATTAATTAATGACAACAAAAACATAAAGACTGTGGTGGACCCTGTGGTAATCTAGCTCTTAAAGGAACAGTGTAAGATTTCGTGACATATGGTGGTGAAACTAGTTGGAGCTAATTCCCCCTCACCTCACACTTTCCCGATGATCCCCTACAGTTATCATTCAAACTCAACAGGTGTTGTTGTGCATACAGATGGTAATACACATAAACATCTTCATTAAGTTATTTCATATGTATTTTCTTTCAATGGAACTGACCTGCAATTTCTACTTCATGTCTGATGCTTGCCTCCTTCAACCACTGGCAGCACTGCCCCCTGCAGTGTCCTGCGGTACTGCTCCCTCCTTCTCCTTTTGCTGTAATTTTTCAGATGGTGTCTCAGAATACCGATGCAGATTGCACGTATAAGGCTCATCATCTGTTTCCACACATGTGTCTTAATATTGAACACAAATGAGTCATTAGGAACAATTTCCTACTTTGATCGATATAATAGAATAATTGCACTGTTGTCCATTGTCCAATATACATTTTATGTCTTATTATATTCTCCAGTCTCGTCTTATGAAACATCTTCTTTTAAGAAACATTTCTTGTGACTGTAAATTACCATGGTTGATTTACCATGAGGTTCACTCTATCAAAGCACACTCTGTTCCAGGTTTGCTTTGGTCTGTGGCATCTTTACTAAATGAAGCATTTAAACCATTTTTTTCTCTTCAGCTCCCAGGAATAGTCCTCGTCCTGTAAAGGTCCCTCGTTGCCATAGTGACCCACCAAACCCCAACCTCTTCATCCCTAATACTGAAGGGTTCAGGTAAGTGATGCCATATTTAACCTCTGCTGCTCTCGCTGTGTTTCTCCAGTAATTCTCTTTCCTGCATGGCTGATAGTGCTACCTTGCTGTAGGTGTTACCATATGTAATGTATATGCCCCTTTATGTGTGTGTGTGTGTGTGTGTGTGTGTGTGTTTCTGAAAGAACTTTTTTAAGGGTGTGTGAGAGTCAGTCTCACACACACTAACATTTGTAAATACACCCTACACCAGCCCCCAACCCCCCCCCCCCCCCCCCCCCCCCCCCCCCCCCCCCGGCGGAGCTGCTCAGTTTGTCTTTTCACCACACAGCTCTAGGAGTCTACCGTGTGATCTCCGGAACCAGCTGTTCCCCAACGGCCCCCGCCCCCCCGTCCCTCAGGGCCCGGGGGAACACGGCCACACCAAAGCAGCAGGCAGCACCCCCTGTGATGTCAGGTAGCCTTGTCCCCAAGTCACCAGCAGCGACCGTTTTGTTAAATCACAACCACAGAAACAAAGATGCCATCACTTCTTTGTTTCTTGAAAAGCCATCTGAAAATAGAATTAGCATGATCCAAAACCAGCACACAGCCTCATTACAGTTAGAACTTTAAAGGTACAGTATGCAGAATTTGGGGGTCATAGTTTGCGTCAGTCAAAGGTGGCCCCTCCCTCCAAATCCAACACTAGTAGGACTCATACTACAAGTAACACCATTGTTGGAATGTTTGTTGTATAACAACAATACTAAATAAAGCTAAACAGACTAACTTCCAGCACTTACCTGTAAGAAGGATATCAGATCAGCTCTGCATCATTCGTCAAACCCATCCTTGCTATCGCCAACCACAGATTCACTATGGTTTTGTCCCTGCTTTTTTGCCTCCGATACTCTTGTTTCTTGAGTGTAGTGTCCACCATCATCACAGTGTCTGGAACCTACCTGGCCATGTCAGATGTTCATCTACTGGCTGCTCCTATTGGCTTGGGGCCACATATGCATTTTCTGCCTCAGTGATGTCATTCAGAAACAACAAAACAATAAGAAAACTAGAAAAAACAGAGATAGGGGCTCATTAAAGATGCTTAAGTAGAATAGATTTTTCAATGAGAGTATACATTTTTTATTGAAAATCCTGCATACTATACCTTTAATGGGAAATGTTCTGAAGATGGAAAAATCAGACCAGGTTCTTGTGACAGCTGTTGGAGGGATGTATTTTCCATTTCCATTTGTATTTCCATCAGCTTTGATTTAGGCTTAACCATGATATTGAATATTTGCTACTTTTAACCCTCTGATTGCTCTGAAAGAACAAAAATCATATTTGGATAATTGGACAGATATTACATCAACTTCCTCCTCCACTAAGTGATTCTGCCATAGTTTGAGAAATGAGCCTTTCCAGGCTCCGGTGCAACATCGGAAATCTGATCCCTGCATCAATCAGATTAAGCTATTTTATAGGTTTTTTGTATGTATGTCATTCTTGACCATATGGAACCATCAGACTTGTTCCTCTATACTTAAGTACATTGAAGTATTTGATTGTAACCCACTGATTGGGTTGGCTCCATTTGGAGCATGGCCATTCAGACATGTTTGGTATGGGTCATAAAGTCTGAATAATATGCATGGACCCGATGTTGGCATTTTCCTCTTTAGAATTTGAATTTCAGATTAACTTCAAAATTTGAAAATGTTAAAATGTCACCAAAGCACCAAAATGTCCTCATGTCCAGCTCATGTCCTCTAGGCATTTGTTCTGCGTGGTGTGAAGATTGAGGAAAACAGACATGCTCATTGAAATAGTGGCTTGTGATGTCCTGCTCTTTAGTGCTATTAACATCCGTCTCGCTTTCATTCTCATGATTCGCTGCATATTTGATTATCTGGTGCGTTTGTGTTGTGCTTTTTAAAATCAGATCTTGCTCTCTAGAGATTGTCTCTGATGCTTGCTGGCCTGTGGGTGTTTATCTAAATCTTTGTTTCTCTTGAACATTGTTTTAAAACCACAAATCTGGCTTTTTTTGAACAAATGGATATCTTATTTGATTTGGTTGTTCATATAGTTTGGAATATATGTGTATTTTTATTTTTTATTTGAAGCATAATGAAACAAACCTAATAAAACATCTCAAGATAATATTTAATATAAAGGAACCACTCAGCCTGAGAGTTCAGTGCAGGTTTGGCAGAAGAGAATAAACTCTGTGCTGATGGTGAATTTCACCATTAACATCCGACTCAAACACACCATCTGAGTCATTTCTGTTGGAACCTCAGTGTTGCATCAGTGTCTTTCATGTGTTTACAGGGGATCCAGTTTCCACGAGAACGACCGCCTGTCATCTGTTGCAGCAGAGTTGCATTTCAAATCTCTGAGCCGCCATTCCAGCCCCACAGAGGACAGAGAAGGTGGGTGCGCTTGGTATTCAGCAGCCTTTGACTGCCATTGTGATTGTTCCTCAACATGATTTTGTGGGAAAAAAACTGTCACTCCCTCCAGAGCCCTCATATCTTAAGGGAGATCCTAACAGTGCCGCACGCCGAAGCTGGGAGCTCCGCACCTTCATCAGCCAGTCCAAGGGTGAGACTGTGTGATGGGTCCTTGTTTGAGTGATTCAATCTGCATGATGATGTGTGGAGGACTCTTCCTCATCAAATCCTGGAGCTCTAAGACACAAGCTTCAGTTTAGAAGGAAGTTGGTCTTTGTGTGTGAACGCGGTTCTAATATTGAGACACAGAGGGGAAGTACAACCAATCGCAAGACAGGGAGGACAATTCCCAAGCACAAGGCCCCCCGTCACCACTTAGTTCATTAATATGAACTCACAGTGACCATAAGACTCAAACATATAGTGGGAACCACTGTTTTAGGACAACTTCAAAGATTGTGTAGCCTGAAACTGTCACTCAATAAACTGCACAAAACAGTTGTGCGTAGCATCTATTCAGAGGCTAATTCCATCCCTGCTCTACTCTGTCGTCTGTAGTCATGGTGATGCACTGGTGTTATTGTGTTGCATAGCAATGACACCACTACTTCACTTGTTGGTGTTGTGTTCAATTTTTGTCTTCTATCTTTGTGTTTTGTTTCCACAGCTTAACTTCAGATAATAGCTGGAAATTTCACTTGCATAATTGGATTTGGAGCTAATACAAAATATGCAACCACATCTACTAATGTTAGCGCAACACAAACATGGTGATTTTGCATGAGGAAATACCAGAGCCACCAAATGAACCAATCATAGCTGCAGAGCCCAAATGCATCAGGGTCTGCGTATGTTGCAATGAGGCTATGCAGAGACTATGGCGTTGGATTAACTTGCAATCAAAAATTAGGCTTAGCTCCGGTATTTTGTATTTCCCCCCCGAATCAGACACAGCAGCACGACAAAGCCCCATGGAGGCCGTCCGTCGATCCATCCGCAAGTTTGAAGAGAAGCGCTACGCCGTCATGAAGCAGCGCAACATCATCGGACAAGTGTGTCACACACCCAAGTCCTACGACAACGTCATGCACGTGGGGCTAAGGAAGGTGACGTTCAAGTGGCAGAGGGGCAACAAGATAGGTACGACACAGTTCTGACTGCAGAAGCTGTAACGTGAGTGATGAAAATAGCAAAACAGGAAATGATGTGTGTGTGTTAACAGGTGAGGGCCAGTACGGGAAAGTGTACACCTGCATCAATGTCGACACTGGAGAGCTGATGGCCATGAAGGAGGTGTGTTCTCCTGCAAGATCCAATCACTGGTTTTTAAAATGATCAAGGAAACGATTCCATGTATCTGTTTATATTTTTATTCCTCATCCAGATCCGATTTCAGCCGAACGATCACAAAACGATTAAGGAGACTGCAGATGAGCTGAAAATATTCGAAGGCATTAAACACCCGAACCTGGTGCGGTACTTTGGAGTGGAGCTCCATCGGGTGAGAGACATGAATCTGTGTCAGCTCAGAAGTCACATGTTCCACACTGAGGCAGCGCAGTTTTGAATATTTCATGTTCGACGCTCAGGAGGAGATGTACATCTTCATGGAGTACTGTGACGAGGGCACCCTGGAGGAGGTGTCCAGACTGGGGCTGCAGGAGCACGTCATCAGGCTCTACAGTAAACAGATCACTACCGCCATCAACGTCCTGCATGAACACGGCATCGTACACAGAGACATCAAGGGTCAGCAGCATGTTCTACTGTCGTGGCAGTGAAGAACAGTCACGGAATCCATCGCTGATTGATTCTGCTCCTTTTTTTCATTTCAGGAGCCAACATCTTCCTGACATCGTCCGGTCTCATTAAGCTGGGAGACTTTGGATGTTCAGTCAAGTTGAGGAACAACACCCACACTATGCCTGGGGAGGTGAACAGCACTCTCGGAACAGCAGGTAAGGGCTGCGGATACCTCTGCCGCCATTTTCTTCTTTTAATGTTGAATCACGTGAAATCTGTTGATCTCTGACGTGTTACATTGATGTGTGGACAAACAGCCAGTTATCCAGGGACTGTGACAATTAAACATACTCAGAAAGGATGTTTACTGTTTTTGTTTGTCAAGAAAGGCTGTGTGTATATTGTTGAGATTCATGTCCATCTGTTTTAGGATCTGCTTTTGATACATGTAATTTATTGACAAAATGTTGCAAAATTTGGTGCTCCTTTCTGGCAATCACAATCTACCAGCAGGGGTCACTGTGGCTTCATATGTTTATTTACACCCTTTTACCAACAGAGGTGTTGGGTGCTGTCGCACATGATAAGTGTTAATTTAAAAAAAATCGAAGTAAAGCTGTTAAATTGTATTAAGTAAATATGCTCTTATTTTGTTTTATACAGTTTACTGAATTCGTTTCTGGGACAAGTGGTCTGTGGTTGTTATCCCACAAATGTTTTCCATGTATCAGATTCAGCATCAACATCACTGCTTCATAAATTCCACTGCTGTGACTTCATGCTTCTTTTTGTCTTGCTCTCTATCAGCGTATATGGCCCCTGAAGTCATCACAAGAGCAAAGGGCGAAGGTCACGGGCGAGCGGCCGACATCTGGAGTTTGGGCTGCGTCCTCATTGAGATGGTGACGGGAAAGGTAAAACGAGATGTAGAAGAGACAAAAAGACCCAAATCATAGTATTATTGTAGCTTTGAGGCTATTGCAAATGATTACAGATTAGCTGTAGCAATGCTGCTGTGCATTGTTTGAGCTAACTGGAATGTCAGGTCACATGCAAATTTATGCCACATATGTTTGTAAAGTTTTACAAAATGCTGCCATGTCTAGTAACTACTGAGCAAAGTTTCTGGCAGTGCTCTGTTGCATTGATCAAAGAATCTTTATCCTTAACCCTATCTTTAACTTCCTTGTCGTCCTTATCCTTATCTCTATGTTGTGCATTAAAACTTTAAGATCTTTATCTTAAGGATTCGTGCTGCTGCGTGTTACTCCCAACTCCCCCCCCTTCTCCTCCACACATGTAGCACAACCAGTGATAGCATGAAGTTGTCCACTCTGGGCTACTGTAAAACCATTTTGGTGGCCCGATGCAAAATGTAAAGGGCTGATCAACACCTCAATTTCCGACAGGAAATAAAAGCCAACGGGAAATGATTTGCGTTCTTACTTTAATATCCATCTGCAGAGACCCTGGCACGAGTATGAGCACAACTTTCAGATCATGTACAAAGTGGGAATGGGCCATAAACCGCCCATCCCAGAGAAACTGAGCACAGAGGGGAAGGATTACCTTGGACACTGTCTGGAGAGCGAACCCAAACGCCGCTGGACAGCCAGCATGCTGCTTGACCACCCGTTCGTCAAGGTGAGACCAGAAGAGTTCACCCTCACCATTCCTGACTTTCAACTCAGGATCAGTAAAGTATCTACATTTATCTATGACATGATTGACAACACCGCTGCTGCCTTCTATCCCATCCAGGTGTGCACAGATGAAGAGTGAGAGCCGCTCTGTGGCCTTCACGTTTACACATTAAAGCACTACTGTACATGTCGACTAAAGAAAAAGGAACTGTGGACGCAGAAGTGGAAGTATCAGCTGAAGGCACATGGAGCTAAACTGAGGAACTAAGCATTTCAGAGGACAACTGGACCCGCGGACAAATGAGTTGTTGTGTCTTTCCTGACTGTAGGGGGCGCTGTACATACTGTAAGAACAGGATTGGCTTTAATTCTTGTATAAACAATATTGTAAAGTAATTATTACCGCATTTGTTGTTCCCACTGGTAAAGAAACCTCTGAAAAGGCATTGATGAATACCTTTTTTTAATTTTAAACAAATGTGTGTGCGTGCGTGCGTGTGTGCGTGTGTGTGTGTGTGTGTTTGGGGGTCAAATCTATGGCACTTTTAAACTGTTTACCCAGCGGTGGCAGTTGAGTGGAGGAGGGAGGAGTCTGATTTCAGTCGCCGCGTGAGGCTTAAGAGGCTGCGGTAAACCTCACTGAACAGAAGGAGGCGCCGGTTTACCTTGATGAAATGAGCACCATCCAAATAGTCCGATTAATTTATCTTTCGTCGTTCTGACGAGCGTGAGCACTAGGAAGGATCTTTTTTTATTGTTGTTATTATTATTATTATTATTATTATTATTATTACCACCTGTGTTTTTCTTTGCCTTTCGCTGAGGGGTAATCGTCAAGTCCGAGCAACGTTCAAGTCAAGTGCTGAGAAGTTCATGCGACACAGAGGCCTGCTCTCCCTCTCTGCTGCTGAACCCACAACTTCCACACAATCAACTGCAAGATGACGACACACGACACAACTCCTGGTCCTCTGCTGCTCTTAAAAATGCATTTGCTATGTACAAACAATATTAATAAACCAATTTGTTTTTTTCTACGCATTGTGCACGTATTCATTTGTCAGAGCGATGCAGGGATCAGTGGGACTCTTCTCGTGATTGAGTGACATCTAGTGGTGAAGTTTCAGTTGGGAGCTGAAGTGCCTCACCTCTCACTTGTTGGAAAAACTGATAACCTTCAGCTATTGTTTATTGTGGATACTTTGTCCATTCTGAGCTGCTGTTAAAACATGGTGGCGCAGCAGGATGGCCAAAGTAAACGAGGACCCACTTCTAATAAATGTAAAGGTTTAATCACGCAGTATTAAAAAAACAAACAAGATTCCTCAGCGAAGTATGTCCGTTGTTGGTTGAAACTTCACCATAGTGATGACAGTGAAAAAAGGACTTGTACTGTCGGCTGCTCTCACATCTGAGCCTGACACTCAGTGAATTGGCTCGGGCCTGTGTTGACCTAAGGTGTGACACTTATTTACAACTCCCCACTCTGGCGTTCAGATCAAGTTTTGTACATAGGAACCTGTTGTATTTGAGTATTACGATGCCATTTGAGTTTCTAATTTAGCCTTTACTTGCAGCTGTCATTCTGTTGTTAATCAGCTGTGGTGCATTACATGCATGAGAGTTCTGAGTGAAAAATGATTGAGAGAAATTCACTGATTACTGCTGAAAACTCATTTTTACACGTGTACCTCAATCAAAAAGGTTTTACATCTAAGAAGGTCATCTGACATGACAGCAGATATGACTCATCTTCCGGTTAACATGGGAGCTGTTTCTCACCACTGCACTGACTCATTGTGGACGCTGGAAAGGTCTCAACCTTATTCTGTAAAGTACCTTGAGATAAAGTTAGGATCTGGCACCATACCAATAAAACTACATTGAATTCAATAAGGATAAACCGATAAAACAAATAGTCTTGTAAATGATTTCAAATAGATAGCAATAAGTATAGCACGTACTCTGGACCATAGACTGGGAACGAGCACAGGACACGTGCAGTGCACTGATGTCATTTTCCTGAGAGAGAGCAGCCTTAGTCACTTTGCATAATAGCTGGTGGAGGCAAATGGGTTAATGTCTCGTTTTAGCTTTTCTAACAGTCTGTTTACACGTTGGCATTAAAACGTGTTTTAATCCAACCAAAAAAAGTTTCTATATCACCTTTAAGTCTGTTCAGCAAACTATAATTTGTGTTATTTAGAATAAGACAAAGAAACAGATAAGTGGAACACACATTGTGAGATAAATGCATTTAATTTCAATATTGGCTTTTATTGCACCATGATTTTATAAGACGCTTGGGGTAAAATGTCGACCACTGGCGACTCGTTGTGATAAAACATATTACTGTGAGGCAATTTACGTAGTCTTGTTTGAATTCAAACCAACAAAAACCCAAAGCTGACTTCGATTGGACAGTAACTGGCATGTGCAGGACAGAGGAGGAGGATGACAGAAAAACTAAAATATCCAAATACTGGGGCAGCAGGACGATGACATCAGACCTTAAGACGCTGTCAGTAGCTGAAACCACAAACTACCAAAATGAGGAACAACAGTTGAAAACTTGTTTGCATGCAACCATTAGAGGGCCCTGTTGTGGATTATTATCCTTCCCTTGATCCACACTATGTACTGTATATCCCCATCAACCATCAGGTAGTTTGGAGGTTAACATACAGAGGTCAGAGGTCACACCTTCAGGCCTCAGTGAGATGAGTGAAGAGGTGAGAGAGGGAGGCGACAGACTGAGGTTTATAGAATCACTGTCCCTCTTGTTATTACTGTCAATAACTGATGCATGGAAGATAAACTCTGTCTCCATGTTGTGCAACAGAGCAGTGCATGTTTTCATTGAACCACAACCACAGTTTCGCAAGTGTAAGCAGTGAAAACATTTAGGACACTGGCATTGTTTTTTTCCTTTTCGGAAGAATCGTTGATTGAAGTGTTGCAATTTATGTTAAATATCTTTGATATATCTTACTTTTGTTTAGGAGTAAAGGATAAGTTGAATCCTTTGGGGCTTTATTTCATTGCTGAGAAGTTGCTCTTGTGACTCGAGTGATGCTAATTACAATTAGGCAAGGGTCCTTTGGTGACTGACCCCCCCCCCCCCCCCCCCCCCCCCCCCCCCCCCCCCACCCCCCCCCCCCCCCCCCCCACCCTTCCCACACACACACACACACACACATACCCACAACATCTAATGCTATTTTAGTGTTTGACACACACACACACACACACTGACAACCAACAAATTAGTAATTTTTCAGTGAAATGTTTATTCCCTGTTGAAAATGTCATTTTAAATCAAAGCATTAACTTTATTTTTCACTTTCTTATACCAAACCTTTTCTGTTTGACTTTGTCATAACTTGACTTTGTCATAAGTATCAACAGTTCCACCACGACAGCATTTACTGCAATTATCAACTCTCAAAATAAGCCCTTTTACTCTCTACTTCAGTCCACCTTGCATGATCGTAAGGGTTTGAGCTCCTGTTGCATTGAAAACAAGGCGCCCCGTTTGCTTTACCCATTGAGGCAAGTCTTTACTCGTCTCACCTCTGACAGCGCGCTCCCATCAGACTGGCTTTTTAAAAATCCTGCCGACTGCGGCTTTGTTTTGCTGGGAACAGCGTCTGTACACAAAGAGTCGACTCAGTTGTTGTTCAGAGGAACCTCTTTGTTGCCGTAGTTGGATCCTCGGTTGATCTCAGTCTGGCCGATCATCCAGCGAACGGTCACAGAAACTACAAGAGAGAGAGGAGCATTCAGAATATTAACGGACCAAAATCACAGCCTCTCCTTTACTGTGGAAACTGAGCCATGCTCCCCAAGCTGTTAAGTGAATCCACCTCTCTATGAAACTATTTTTGCTGAGTCATGAAGTGTCAGCACATGCCTGGTTTGGAAACATGCTCCCAACCTTCACGAACCGTAATATCCAACATAAGGACGCAGACTTACATGTGAGGTGTCAGATCTGCTGCTTTGGACAAAAAGGGGAACTGGTTAAACTGATACACCTGTTTTCACAGTGACTTCGCTTTGGCCTTAAAGGTGTGAGACCAACCTGTAGAGCAGAGAGCCACAGAGACTATGAGGGTAAAGATTGATCCCGAGCTAATGAGCTGAGAGAGGAGCAGGCCCAGGGGGTAGAGGAGCAAGCAGGACCAGAACAGCCAGTTGATCAGGGTCCGGGTTCCACGTGGAGGGGAAGTGATGGGGCCGGGGAAACGCCCTGTTTGAGCGTAGTGCTCCTGGAAGCTGTCCTGCACATACACATCAGTGTAGACACCACTCAGTTACAAAGACTTGTAAATCGTAAATTCTCGGTATCAGTCGGAATAGATCGATGCCTTGAAGCTGCTGTGTGTAAAATCTACATCTGTAAATACCAGGAATTGAACGTAAATCATTGTTTTCATGACTCAAGTATGACCCCTGTTCATTTACACCAGGAGCTGGTTCTCTCCACTGAGGCCGCCATGTTTTTACAGTAGTCCAGAATACCGTTATTTATCTCAGCTCTCTCTTTTAATCTGTTACAAATCTATATGGATTATTCTGTTATTCTATTTTTACACAAGTATTCCATATATTGTATTCTTGATTATATGCATTCATTTGCACAAAAACTGCCATAGTGAATATTAAAGTTCTGTTTTGACTCAATCGTAGCAGGGGTCCACTCCTCGTGGACAAAATCTGTAGTTAGGTGCATGTTTCACAAACAGCTTTAAATCCCATGAGGGACGACACAAACACCGACATGTGAGAGTGTCTCACCTTCTCCTGGTAGAGTTTATGTAGCCAGGCAGCGCACGCCGCCTCGTCCTCTGGGACCTCCTCCAGAGGGATCCTCCTGTGAAGAGGAAGTCAGAGCTATTCAAAGGTTCCACAGGAAGTGAAATGAAACATCCTCATTTAGAAAGATAAAACAAACAAAAAAACACTTCTCCGTACCTCACGTATACATCTGCCTGGTATTTCTTCCCGCTGATAATTTGCAGCAGGGTCGGGGTCTCCTTGTTCTTGAAATTCAACGTGCAGTCGTAAACAGCCTTGGCTACGTGACAGGACATGAACAAGAGCAGTTAGTCACACAGCAGCACACCCCCCCACCCCCCTTCCATGTGTGTTATTGACTGATGGTCACTCACCTGACCCCCTGAGGTTTTGGACAGTTACCCAGAAACCTTTGGTCCGGGGCAGGAGGTGATATTTGAGCTTGGGGAGACCTTTGCTCTCCGCCACCTGCATGCTGACCTCGTGCTTCTTTGGCGTGAAGCGCGTCCCCTCACAGTAAAGCAAGAACTAGACCCGGAGAGAGGGAGGGAGGGAGGGAGGGGGGGGAGGGAGAGAGAGAGAGAGAGAGAGAGAGCGCTCATCAAATATATGTCGGCCATCTTTATCCAAGTCCTGCAGGATGAAACGTACCCAGAAGGCTTCTGGATAATCGTGCAGGTTCTGAAGACTCTGCGCCACCGTCTGTCTGTCCTCCTCCCACTTCCTCTTGCAGAACACGATCTCCGTGAAGTACCACATCCAACCGATCACCGGAACGTACGCCAACTCCTTCTTCGCCAACACCTTTGAACTCTGGAAAATTCAAACCATGGAACATTGAGGAATAGGAAACACAAAAAAAGGATTGAAGTTTATGGGGTTTTCTGTCCCTTACCCCAAGGACGCCAAATCTTTCACAGAGGGTCCAGCCACACAGGAAGTCTATCTCAAAGAAGTGATTCTGAACCACGATGGCGTTCTCTTTCCCGTACAGCTTGTAGCTCTCTGGATCCGAGTAGAGCGTAACTTCTGTGCCCGACCACCATTCCAGAGCTGCCACCATTTCTGAGGATCATAAAAAAACGTGTTAAACGGACTTGTCTTTATGTGGGAAAAGTAACAAGGGTTGACTGTGGCTGTCAAGTCATAGGCAAATCTCTGATCGCAGCGTCTATACAAGCTGACATCTGTGTTAATGTCCTCTAAACACATGGTACCACGTTTTCATCCAAAGACAGACACAGAGGAGGAGCAGAGAGACTCACGGCTGCTGACACAGTAGGCGAGTCGGATGTTGATCCTGCGGAACAGCTCTTTGTTGAGCAGCCACAGAGGCAGAGTGCAGATCTGCAGCAGGTTGACGATGAGGCCACTGGCCAGGAACACGTAGCACAGGACCAGGTGGCACAGGAACTGGGACTTCAGCAGCTGCAGGAGGCCCATTGTTCTGTGGACGTTACACAGCCTTATCTATCAAAACCCAAACACGTGTCATCATTCAGTAGTTTGAGGAAGTCAAACTGAGCTGTGGTTTTTCACCGGCACCTGTGAGCTGGGGGTGTATCCGGGTAAAAGCTAGTCCTCACAGCACACTCTTGCAGGTATTAGGGCATTGATTTGAACCTGATCAGTATATTGTTTGACGCTGATACAAGCCTTTCATGTGCATCGTGTGTCAGCGGCAGCAAATAAACACCAATGTGACCATTTTATTTGACTGAATAAATAATGCAGAAAATATTTACATGTGTGTTTACATTTTCTGATTACAGTTACGGCTGCTGCCATGACACAATGAAACAGTGTTGCCTGACAGGAAGAAGTTTCCCAGATAGAAAACCAGTTCGGCTGTGACATCTACATTTCCTTTCCTTGTGCATGTGAGTTCTCTGCTCCTCCCTTTAACAATCCACAGACTCGCTTATAAAGGAAAGAGAAACTGGTCACTCTGCATCTAGTAGGTGTGAATGAATGAATACTGGTTCGTCTCTGTTGATTGGGTGTGCACTACGCTGACAGCTGGTTCAAGGTTAACCTGACTCTTAATCAGTGTCAGCTGAGATTGTCTCAAGATCCCTTAACCTTGGGAAGGGAACCGATTAAAAATAGATGACTGAATTCACTGGCTGTGCTGTAAACACTGATAACAATGGAGAAAATAGGACATTTAGAAACACTTTTCAGCATATTTTGCAGTTGTTTATAGTATCAAATACCAAGACGCAAAAGAAAATCACTCCTATTCCCTAAAATACAAATATTTACTGTGTATAAGGGGTCCTTATCCATGGAAGCCGCCATGTGTCAACACAGCCATGAATGGACA
This sequence comes from Chascanopsetta lugubris, assembly GCA_016785325.1. NCBI lineage: Eukaryota > Metazoa > Chordata > Actinopteri > Pleuronectiformes > Bothidae > Chascanopsetta > Chascanopsetta lugubris. The sequence continues at coordinate 74,815 of JAFBJT010104835.1, forward strand.
AACCACCTTCCACATTTAACATTGACTCCTATAATCTAATTCATATACTCCTGAATACAAAAATACAAAACTATGGATATTTTTACCTCACTTCAACACCAGATCCCACTAAATCCTACATACTGACCCTTTAATCATGGATGCTTAAAGGTCCAGTACATAAGATATAAGTGAAATGTTCCATCTCTACAGGCAGAGTGAAAGATGAAATGCATATATTATTATCTTGTTTATTAATTACCTGACTGTACATCCTAATTTATTTAAATTACCTGAATTATATTCTACATTGTAAGTTGTCCACTCTCTGGAGGCGGCCATGTTTTTACAGCAGCCCAGAATGGATAATAAAAAAAAACAACCTTTATTTAATTAACATTTGGGCATTGGAAAAGTTGTGTTGAATCCTGCAAAATTCTTGAAAATTTCTTGCAAATGCAAACTTCATATGTATCATACCAACACATCCTTTATAATACACCACACTGGTTTACATTTAAACTTCTATTAATAGCAAAGACTGAAATACATGTGAACAATGACAGTGATTGTGTGTGTGTGTGTGTGTGTGTGTGTGTGTGTGTGTGTATCTGAACGTGTTAGTAACTAAGAGGAAAAGCATGACACTCACCTGGATCACTATGTTCTCTTCTGTCGCAGAGGGAGACCACAAACTACAAATATATACACAACCACCACACACTGTTCATTTCACTGGCCGTCCATGTCACGCTGCCATGTTCGTAGACTCGCGCTACACAGTTGGAGTCACACGCACACGCACACTCAAGAAACTTTCAGAGAAATAACCTCCTCCTACTCCAGCACCACACCCACTTGGGACCCCGCCTGAAACCCGGGGATGGAGGAGACATCTGCTCGCTGCTTCCTCCCAGAAACCCGGCGGAGGAGTTGGCAGCGAAGATCGTCTATGCACCGCACGAGTGACACCGGTTGCATCTGAGCCTCAGTGTTACCGCAGTGACAGATAAGACACGTGACGCTTATTGATGAATGGTCAGTCTCATTGGGATAGCTTCAAGTCAAAGTTTAATTTGTAATCAATATAAAACATTTTCATGATTTTCCACGCCGTCGAATTCTGGTGAAACACTCTGTGACAGAGTGAGACCTCTTCATGGCCTTTTGCTCTTTGATTTTACCACATTATGACCGAAACGTAGTGTGTTGCGCAGGCGCAGTGGTGTTTCGAGTTGTTTGAGGAAGTTGATGTTGTTTCTCCCCCTGCAGGCTGAATGTGAGTAACAAGGTATCAGCAAAGATACACAAAGAAAAAACTTATTCCACTCGTCTTTTGGTCTAACGTCCGGTCAGGTCCCCTCACTCAGGCCGATTGTTTCTCTCTCAAAACCGTTTATGGTCGGTTCTGACTGGAAACTGGTCAAACTGTAGCGTGTCAGCTCTGTTTGTGGACAGCGCCTCCCTCAAAGCTCGAATCAAAGGTCCCTGATTAATCAGCACCACAGGTGTGTGAGAACAAATCATACATTTCTTTGTAACTGTCGTGGCAAAATATAATGCAATTGTTCAGTTGTTTATTTGTTGATGGGAAAGTTAAAAAAAATATTATCAATTTTATTTTCATTTCATATTGAGATGATTAAGACCATTTTTATGCTTAGATTAATCATAACAAGTACACGGCGCAAAACCAAATGTTTTGCTTTCTCACACTTCAAATAGTATTGCTATAGATGGCACTGCCCAATCATGAAGTGTTCATAACAAATACCATATGGAACAAATTGGATGCAATTAAGGATGGTATTATCATTTACAAAGGACTAAACCATTTATACTATTTATATATTCATTGGTTGTTCTTTTAAATTGTCGTCTAACTTAGTGTTAGATAATACCACATGTTGTATCAGTTGATACCGCGTTCACACGTCCTCAGCATCATTTCTCACCCAGTTGTAGAATGTAGGTCATGGTTAATTCTGACAAAATGTCAAAACTCCGGAAACAAATGTATATTTAATAAAGACAAGATTTCTCCACTTTCTGTAACACATAAACAAGTGACACCGGCCAAATGACACACTTCCTCAGACCAAGAGCAAATGGTCTTGAAAGCAGCAGAACAAAAGTCCAAACCCAGGCTCGTGTCCCGTTCTTCACAGTTAATAATGACATGTGTGTGAGTTGGCTCGTGGAATCACCGAGGTTCTCTTCTCACAAAAACTAACAACATTCCAAAGCTGAAAGTAAAACAAAGTGGAAGTGGAAACAGATACACTCGCACACAAAACGCCAGCTTCTCATTGTCACTTCAAAAATAACACCAGAGACCAGTTCCTCTTGCCGCCCCTAGAGGGAGACAAAGATGCATTAAACACAGCCGCTCCCATAGATGAGGAAAACAAACCCTGCTGCCTAAACCATAAACAAAATTATAGTGTTTGACTTTGTGTGCACATAACAAAACAAAACATGTTATGACGTGTCATCTGTTTGTCTACCTCTGAGCCAAAACTGATTATTTTCTGTGGAAACCACAGACTCCCAACAAGAGGTCAGTAGGGTCGCATGGCTGCTCCACCTTGAAGGGTCAATGCAGCTCTGCCTCTCTTATTTTTTTCTTTTTAACAGCCCTCATATTGTTTATGGCCAAATAACCTTGAAGAGAGGATGTGTCTGTCTGAAGGCGTCTCGACACAGTGAAAGCTCTTTGTGTTCCAGTAACAAAGACAGAGTTTGTGTGTGTGTGTGTGTGTGTGTGTGTGTGTGTACAAATGTCACTTTGTAGATACTTTTGAAAGCTGAAATCTACTCTAATGTACATCCAGTGTTCGTTGTCCGACCATCAGGTCAAGTCCCTTCACTCAGGCTGTGTTAGAATATTAAAGTTGCAGTGTGTCCAATTACTCTTTTCATGACCTGAGAATGGGCCCTAAGTATTTTGATCAGAAGCGGGCCTTCTCCACTAGAGGGCGCCATGTTGCACCAGTTTTTACAGGAGCCCAGAATGAGGCTATTGAGTTTGAACGATAACAGAAGTTTTCAAAAGGTTCTTGAGAAGTAATGCAGAGATGAAAGGTACTTAGCTGTAATATTTTAATTCATCACTTGGTGTCCCCCAATCCCACACATTGATCCCTAAAGCTTACTAAATAAGGTACTCTATTTGTAATTATGTCACATTTGACAAACTATTTAACTTGATGTATTGTTTGTCCATATGACCGTGCAACAGGCCATGTCATATTATTGTATTCAATAAGATAGAATAATAAGTACAGCATTAAAATTGGTTTCATATCGCATATCAAGGGTTAATGGAATGGTCTTCATGATGCAAATATTCAAAACAAAATGCCCAAAGTTAATCTATATTCTCATCTTCATTCACAGGTGGATTCCCTGACTGGTTGTGCTGCTGCTGCTTTCAAGCTTCCACATCACACTTGTGTGAGTATCACTTTTGTTCCCTGATCTTTGCGATGAATCATGAACATGTTTAACTCATTTCAAAGTGAGTATAAGGGTCAGACTCTGCACACAGAGGCTGCTCTATTCTGCAGACTGAAGGTCAAGCACTGAAAACAAGCAGCGAACAGGAGGAGGGGATGGGGGGCGGGGAGGGGGGCACTTTAACTGCATGTGTCCAACCTTTGTTTTGTTAAGGAGACATGTCACTGCACGGCTGTAAACAGGTTTGTGATGTTGGTGTGAAAAGGAAAAGAAAAGTAAATGCACGAAAGCAGAGGTGATCATCTGCCTCAGAGATACTACACTCTGAGAGCAACAGCGGGGCCAAAGCTCAGCTCTGCATGGGACGTGTGTTGTGCACCAGGGAGCGTGTTTCATGGAAAATGTAAATCAGAGTGCAAACACACGTCGTGGAGGTGGTCGTTAAAAACTTGAAGAGACAAAAGCACAGGAAAGCAGGAAGCTGAGCCTCGGGTTTTTACTCGCTGCCCGGTGGAAAAAGTGCAGGTGAGACGAGGTTACTGCTCTCGGAGATGTGTTGCAGGGACACCCAGCTAAAAGTTTCCCCCCATTCCAACAACGTGTCACCTTTCGTTGAAGCGGCCCTCCGTCACCGCTCGCTTTCCTTTGGTGGAGCAGGAGACGGTATACGAGTCTCGACTTTTGTTGCATGACTTTCTGCGATTCTCCCTATTTATGGTCCGCCGTTAAACTCAAGCAGCGAGGCCGTAAAAGTAATTTAAAAAAGCCTCCCCGCTAGATTGAAGTGAGGAGCAGATGCAGTGAAGCTGCACAACACACGTCTCCGACATGTGGGAGAACTCTGCCGCAGAACATCCACTTAATCCTCCCTGTTATCACCTTATTAGGAACGTAGGAGAAATGCTTTAAAAACAGGTGAAGAGCCTCTTTGCTCTTTTATTTATTTGGCCATCATTAATTAGTGGCTCTTATGGAACCCAGCGGCTGTGGCCAATTCCTTTTTTCAAACAGCTGCCCGAAGCCAAGAGCAGCCAGGAGACATTGACGTCTGGCTCAGCAACACAGGGACGATCAGGACCAACTGTTTGATGCTGCATGAAGAATGCGGGGAGGATTAAAGGGGAGTACAAGTGATTTATGGGCCATTCTGTGTCTGTGGACTGTTTTTTAGTCTAATAACCAGAAAATAATTAAGAGAAAATGAACCTCCGTGCATCACTCTGCGGAGAAGTGATTCCTTATCAGCGACTCACTCTCATTCCTCACTCACCGGTTTTTGGGTCATACCGTGAGAAAGTCCTTCTAAATATTTCTCACAAAGCGGTGGGTTTTTATCATAATATTTGGGTCAGTTAGGAACAGATGTAAAACACTGCGCTGAAATAAATGACTGAGGAAAAAGAAAAGTGTTCTGCAGGGATCTCTGATTACAAAATCATTTTAACACATCTTCGCACTTCTCCTCTCCCCCACTGCTCCAGTGGTTCTGCTGGAGGTTTCTTCCAATTAAAGGCTCAGTGTGCAGGATTCAGCCTGCTTGTTGTCGTGTAGTTGCACGTTGCAGCTGAATGCCCCCTCCCTCACTCCTCCCTTCCAAGCATGTAGGAGAACGTATGGTAAACTTGTCAAAACCAATAAGGCCGTGCCACATCAACATGGCCGCCTCGGTAGAAAGGAGCCACTCCTGATGTGACTGTAAACGTTCTCATTCTAGTGTGATTCATCATTTTATCATTCATTTTATTACATTTTTTATTTCTGCAAATAAAAATTAATTTAACTAAATTTTGCGCAATGGATGTTTTTATTTCATTAAAAGCAAAGCAACTTTATGAGAGCATCCATAAAGTTCCTTCTAATATATTTAGGTCTTGACTTCATTTTGTATTGTAGGTTGTCGAAATTGATTTAATTTAATTTTTAACAACCAATGATGGACTTGAAGGTTCAGTGTGTAGAATTTAGTGACATCTAGGTCATTCATGGCAGCTAACTGAATATAATGTGCTTTATTTACCCGTTATGGAAGTGCTAATTCAAATTAGGGGAAAAAAACAGTACATATTTGGATGTCACCGACTTTTTTAATGTAAATTGGAAACAAATTTAATTTTCTTGTGGAAAAGACACCAAACGTAGCTGCACCGTGAACCTGACGTCAGTGATTTAAGTCGACAGCACCTTCGGCCGCGTGAGTCTGTGACCTGGGAAACTGTGACTGACTGCATTTGTGCAAATGTCACGAATAAATCAGGAAGAAGTCAAGCTTTGTTAAGCTTGGCGCTAAATCAGATTAAGCAACTTTGCATGACTGCATGTTGGAGGTGATGTGCAAAGAAGTGCATCATGCTCCTGGACACATAGGGGAAGAAGTATAAATCAGAGTAAGTGACAGTGCAGGCCCAGGCCTAAACTTTATCCGACACACTGTATATATATGCAGTAAGCCAGTAATGAGATCCTGATGTACACAGGGCCCCTGCGTCTCCCAGCGTCACCGCCTCGTCCATCACGCCGAGGCCTCTTCCACACATCCGACTGTCAGAGAAACACTGGGAGGTTTCCTGGAGACACCTGCTCCGCCGCTCCTCGGGGGCCCACGCATGAGGTCCCAACCAAAAGCACTGGGCCCGAGTTATTTGATGAAACGCCATCACCCAGGTGAGGAAGATTGAAACGCAGCACGGTTATGCACTGTATGTCCTCCTCTTCAACCCTGCCCCCCTGTGATAGATGTCAGAATTGGGATTTGAGTGCTGAGGAATGACAGAGGCGGACTCACGTGTGGGGTCACATGTGCAGAACTCTGGGAGACAGAGACAGTTTGTACTGTAACTGTAATGGATCCAAACAAGGTTGGGAACATCTTTCTTTGGTTTCTGCTGCTGGGACCCAGCTGAGCTCTCTGTGCACACAGTGATGTAACAGTCACATTAAAGATGAATGTAGAAATATTCATTCTAATCCGCAATGTTCAAAAACATCATGACTTCAGCTGTTTTTGTTCCGTGTTAGTTTGAGTTCTGCAGCTGTTTTACTTATGAGAACAAGAAACACAACATTAATTTGCCTTATTTCTCAATGTGTGTCTGTATATGATTGTCCAAAATGACTATGCTATTACTTTAATTGTTTCTTCCTCAGACCACCTCATATGCTACTCCACCTCTCTTTTCGACAATGCCAATTGTTTCCATGGCGTTTAAAACAGGCCCAAAACCATTGGCTGTCATAAAGGTGAATAAAATCAAAATCAAGGCTCACTTTTCCCCTAGTGGCTGACTGCAGTATAGGTAATTGATTTTCAAAGTGAGGTCTGGAGACCCCATATGGTGCGAAGAAGAAGATTGCGAGATAGATTAGGGATAAGATGATTACTTTTATTTTTACAGTATAATAATAACCCTAATGATCATAATGATAATACTCACTGTAGCTTTGCAGATTCATTCATAATTTTAGGGGGCCTTGGAATGGGCAGGTTTTGCGACCCCTGGTGTGAGTTATTAACCCTGCCCGTCTCCATGTTAGTGGGTGGGACATGGAACAAAAAGTCAGAAGACACATGTAATAATATTTAGTTTAGTTAAATTAAGTTTCCTTGAAGTTCTTTGGTCATGCATCAGCAGGACCTTTCGCTCCTATTTCTATATTTTGGCTGCTGGATAATTGAGTTGAGAAGTTGTTCTAATTTTTTCTGTATATCAGATGAATTAAAACTAATTTCTTACAACATTTGACATTACTTGATAACACATGGAGCATGGATAATGTCACAGGTGTCCTTCTTAATGTCAGACAGACTCACCACAGCTCATAGTTTTCCAGTCCACCTTTTTTTTTTCCTGTTTAGGTTTTGACTGGTTGTTTCCAGATGCAGAGCAGCTGAATTTTAAGGAAAGTAGGTCAAATAAATCCACTGTATGCTCCCTATACCCAGCACCACACTGCAGACACATACAGTCTGCTACATGTGAGAGGTGGTGGAGACCAAAACCTGAGCAAAATCCAACATGAAACAAAGCCAGAAAAGAGCAATGAAAAAAAAAAAAAATTACACGCATCTAGTGTTTATATGTTATTTAACAGTGAAGTACCTTCCAAGTGCTTTCATCCAGAGCCTTGTGATGACTGCTTTACTAGCTGAGGGTTTGCAGGGACCATGAGGCAGCGAGTTCCCACAGTGCTGTGTCAGCGTTCTTACAAATGTCTGAAGTTATCAGGCCTGTTTTTTTTCACTGCTCCGACAAGCAGAGAAAAAAGGAGAGCTTGCATTTTTTCCAAATCGCTGGTGAAGACAATTCCAACTGTTTGGTGGTGATGGGATTTCCAACGCATGCACATTCTGCCAGTACTGCATTTCACATGGTGCCAGCAGCTGTGCTCCCGCACATGTGCACAGCCCAAGAGCTGCTCAAAGAAGTGGGATGATTGTTAACATACATATGCAGAAAGAAACTCTCTACGGCCTGACTTTATATTTATATTTAATATGTATACAGTTCTATCAGTTGGTGGCGGCGCATGCTGTTCGCAGCTGCAGAGCAATGAGAGACTTCACCAGTTAGGTTGAGAGCTTCACACCATAATCCCATGATATTTAATTTCCTCAAATTTGAAATGGAGTTTTCTTCAATTAACCAACACTATAAACAGTGACAGTGTTGACTTTGAAGTGAAGAGGCTGAAGAGGTACAGCAAACCAATAGTAGCGTTCAGTTTTAAAATACTCTCACCTCCTTCCAATGCACTGGGCCATAAGGAGCTAAATATAAAGTAATTAGAATTAATTCAGAGCTGAATTGTATTTTCATATTTTGCTTTTTCTTAAAATGGATAAATGAAGTGAGGAAAATTAAACAGCAAGCAATAACAATATTTTAATCCACTTATTTTATTCTATTTTTGAATAATAAGCAACTTTGGCTTGGCGAATGGAAAAGGGACATATTTTCCAGCAGGTCTGTAATGGGGAGAAATAAGAAAAATAAAAAGAGGGAGGCGAGAATGGCTGATATCTCCAAACAGCTCCACCATGTGTATTTTCATGAGTGGATGTTCCATTACAGCAGCGGAGCAGCAACATGGCTGAGAAAGCCATCAGAGATGTAAGAGGATATGGTGTGATCACTTCTTTCCACTGCTGAAAAGGGGGAGGGAGGGAGGGGAGGGAGTGGGCTGCATTGCTGCCCTGCTCATGCGGAGCAGACTTCCACTGCATGGCACTTACCCATAATGCATCGGTTATAGGTACTTTAACATAGTGTTAATTTGCTTTTCATATAATGATTATGTATAATAAGTGTTTCAATGTATTTGTAACATATGTTATTGCTGACTTTTAGGCCCAGCACTGCCATAGCCCAGTTTCCTGCTTCATGGAGGCTCCTCCCCTTTAACCTCACCCCCTGCAGACTCACACACCTGCAGGTAATCACCTGCAGTCATGTGTTCAGTGTGTTTGGCGGCGGGGACATGAAGGTACGGAGTTCACATGTCCTTCTATCAACCCTTTACAGTTGTAAAGACTTTTAGTGATTACTCAGGCTGTTGTTCATAATAAACACGTTGTCACCTGTTGCCACAGAAGCCTCACACTTAATGTGTAGGTGTCCAAAACAAGCTAGTTCTCTATACCTAGCCTGGGGCTAACACTGACTGTAGAGCCATTTGTAGGTCATTTCTTGTTTCATGACCTATGTTATCTAAACTTTGAACTATCTATTAGACACTACTTTCTGTCAACATTTTTTGTCAACAATAGCTACATATCTGTTTTGTGTGGACTAGGAATATAGAAATGTAGATTTTCTTCCATTATGAAACAGACAGTGAGTAACTGATGAAAGTTTCCTTTTGCCAAAAGTATCTAAGAATAAAACCTTGAAAAAAATGTGAAGTTATGTTGAAAAACTGCTGCACCCAGACAGATTAATGGCAAACTATAATGTTCTTTGCTCCTTCCTATGTGTAATGACATGAGCTGTTTGTGTCCATGTCCTGGTTAAAATCACAAAAGGAAACAAATTGACAAGCACATAAACACATCCTTCTTTGTGGAAGTAATTATCTCATTCATCCTCACAGGGTCATGAAGGAGATGGATCCAATCCCAGCTGACATGGGGTGAGAACTTTTAGTTTCCTGAACCCATCTGTGTTCATGCTGCATGTGTCCATAGGCAAGATACTGGATATCTGTCTGTGCAGGACTTTAAGAGCCGTGTACAATATCTATTCTGATTTTTTTTCCTAACTTGTAAACACTGTCCATTCATCCTCTCTGACAGAGCCAATGCTGAAGGAGGCCATGAGATGAGGCTGAGAGAATCACTGAACCCTCACAATTCTTCTGACTTTGTGAGTTTTGGAAATATTTACATGCATCTGTGAATCATTTGCACTTAGTGGTAAAAGCTACAATATGTGGATTTGCAAATGTGTTATCAGGCTAGATTAAGTTTGATGAAAGTTAATAATTGTGATACTACAGAAACAAGCTGCAGTGTGACATTAGACTTCAGTACATTGATTTAAAGGCACTGTGTTGGTTTTAGTGACATCATGTGTAGAAATTGAGTATTGCAGCTTACCTTCTAAGCATGAAGAGAATCTATAGTAGCCTTCACTGTCCACTCTGGTGGTGCAATATGGTGGCCTCCATAGGGAGGACACACTCCTGATGTTCACCTAAAAGGGCTCGTTGAGGGTATTGAAAACAAATCATGTTGAAGGAAATTGAAATAATTTCCTGTAAAACCTGTTGTTTTCCAGCTTTGTGCCGGGAACAGGTGACGCTTTGTGACAACAGAACAACATACATTCAGCGGGTTTGTCTGCAGTGTTGTTTCAGGTGCGAGCGGCTGTGGTGTAACATGACGTCTGGACCGTGTTTAAGAGTTTACACGAGCCAACCAGCTCTGACACTCCACCAGCGACCAAATACACAGGTTTGATTAGCACTGAAGTTTTCATTTGGCCATCGGCAGCGTGTCGACGAGAAAAAACCTGGTCTTATTCCGTACATTGGAGTGGTTCAGTTTAATTCTGACCTCTGTGCGACCTGCGCTGTGGACTCCTCCAGCAGGTGGAGGCTGCGTCTCGCTCAAGGACGCTTCCCTGGCTCTGCTTCAGAATGACGCTCTGTCCAGAGATTCCGGTGTCTATCAGGTCATTTGAAAATGTTGAAATGGAGGAAAGGGAACTGAAACATGCTTGTTATGTTTGATTATCACCATGAAAGTTGGGCGTTGAAACGTCTGTAAGATTTCAGTGATTATTTGGTTTCTACCTTTTCTTCTTTTTCCCCTGTTAAAGGGTTTTTTCCCCCCGGTAGTTTTTCCTTACCCTCGCTGAGGATCTAAGGACAGAGACATGTTCCCCACCCTGTGAAGCCCGATGAGACAAACTCTGATTTGTAAATGTGGGCTATATGAATACAATTTGATTTGATTATTTCTGTGCAGCTCTCAGGGTGGCCACTCTGGTGGTCCCCACTGACTCCCATGTTAAAATGTTCAGCTTGAGAGGTGAATTGATCATGTTTAAATTAATATTTTTCATTTTATTGAGGTTTTAAATTGTGCATAATTAAGGACATGGCCTTGAGTGACACTGTGTTGACCTGTCACACTCTGTGGGTGCTGCGACAGCCCCATAGTCCCCACCCCCTGCTCTACCTGTGCTCAGCCTCTTTGCCCCTTTTTGATGAACCAGGAAGTAGGAGGAGTTAGGCAGGATGGCGAGGAGTGAACCACCACTACCAGCCTTATAAGCACGCGGATGCTACTTCCATATGCTCTTATTTAGAGTCTATGGGTTAACACCAGGCCAGCACTTCACAGCCTCGTATAATGAGACATGATGCATCTGCTCTGGGTTTAACTGCGATGCCATTAAGGCCTAAGTGGAAACAAACCTCCTCCTCCTCACTCTCTGTTTTTACTGTAAAGACAAAAAGTAGTGGTTCTAGTCTGGGCCTTTTCCTGAATACATGTCCCCCAAAGATGATGAGTGCCTCTTTAGCCGGGATTTCTGCAAATGTTTTCTACAAACCCATAATTACAGCGGAATGGGAAAACTCCTTTCTCTTTCCCTTTTTCTTTCCACTTGAAAATTCCCTTCTCTTCTTCTGGTCTCTCGACCGCTGCCATCGTCTCAAACCCACGAATCTCATCAAAGCTTGTAGACAGCGTGGAGCCCCTCGTGCTGCAGGACCTCAGCTCCTGGCACCTCTGTATTCTGGGTGAAACCAGTGTGCAGCCCCCGTGGTTGGCACAGAACAGGGCTGTGGATGTTTTCCCAGTGACTGCTGCACGAGCTTGTACCCAGTAATAAATGACCCTCTTTATTTCCAACGACAGACCCACTTCTCTCCTTGCACACTTGGCCTCTGCAGTTGCTCGGTCACTTGGTTCTGTTGGTTCTGTCGTTACAAAAAGTGGTGGGAACGCAGAATAAAGATTTTCTCATATTCTGGGAGGCAAAAGGAAAAATGTGCACCACTTGGAGTCAAAGTTGCACTTGGTCTTTTATTAGAAATATATTTCCTCTGAGGCAGTGGCCTGTCTTTGAGTGTAAGAGGATTGGAAAGGTGGAATTTGATAAGTTAGGACAGAACCAGTAAGCTGTGTCCAGCATTTGTGCTAACGGTTAGTTTCATACGCCATGGAGAAGAACTGTATTTCCCAATAGTCCTTTAAAGGTGCAGTCTGCAGGATGGTTGGTGGTTTGGTTTGCTTTTGGTGCTTGACGCTCCTCCCCTGTACAACCTGGTGTGTGCTTCATAAATGATTGAGGATTTACTTTTCTGTGAGTCTATTAACTGCATAGGAAAATCATGCAAACTGTATGATTTTCAATCGTGTTTGAGTGAGTACGAGTTTATAATTCCCCCTTTTCAGATATTTAGTTTGAAATTATCATTAAAGGAACCATTGTCCTCCAGTAACAGAATGGGTTGACATGACATATGGGCAGAGAGATGGAGGCAGTGTGATAGTGGAAAAAGTCGGTGTCTGTAATACTGTGTATGGTTCCGTTATCCTAGCGATGGACAGACTGGTATTTCACACCACTGTGACTGTGGAGGGAACGCCACACACAGAGCAGCTCTGCTTTTAAACTCTATTTGAATAGGAGGCTTTCCTCTCTCACCACTGCTGTGTGTGTGTGCGCGCCTCTGTACTGTTAAATCTGACATCCTGGTGCCACATCAGTTCCTCCAGATAAACGAACATCAACATCGAACCCTTTGATCCTTCCATCATTCACATAGCAACCATAGATCCAAACCATCCTCCTCTGGTCTCTTCTGTGAGATGCAGCTGGTTTCCTTAAAGGGATGAAATTCATCCTGCTGGTTCCTGAACTCACCTTGTCAGAGAACGCCACTGCACTCTCTGACACATTGACGTCCATTGGAACACGCTCTGGGCTCCAGACTAGACCCACATCTTTGGTGTGTGCCATGGGAACCGTTCCCAGACCCTCGACCCAAATATCTGTGCCACAGAGCGGCCAGAGCTCCACTTCCCCATTCTTCCCTCATGCTGCACGTTTTTCCTGGCCTCGCCATCGTTGCCGTATAACCCTGCTCTCCGTGGTTTCTGTGCCGTGAGACAGATGCTCTGATGCTGAACCTCACACAGAGAATCCATTAGAATCTGCAGACTCACTTGTACGATATCGTGAAGAGCGCTGGGTAAATTTATAGTTTGGTATTTGGGGAACTCGTACAGGTGTGAGACATATTCTCTTTTAAGTTTGAAGGGGCTTTAACAGGAAGTTGGCTGTTTGTATAAGGGGCTGTATATAAAGATGGACCCTTGAATTTGCAGTATATATCTGACACCATAAAATTGGAATGAAATGTCATGATTGGCAGCTGCGAGAAACACATGATTGGCTGAGTGTGTGTATGGGTGGAGCCTAGCGACCAAGGTAACACCCCCCCCCCATTAGAGTTCTGTAGGACTGAGTCCTAAAAGGCAGAAGTAAGCTAGCATGCAAACACAAAGGTCCTTTTATTTACAAACTTAACATAATCTCCATATATGGTCATGTTTATCTATTCATTATGCTGCCACAGGTTAATCCTGAGTTATACCAGACAAATTTATCTCAGTGATTTATCATTAGTCTATGATCCAATTTACTACATTTTTTCTAAATCACATCATCTTTCTTTCACATTAATCAGTTGCTGAACATAATCCAATAGTTATGTAGTTTATTCATCTTCATGTCCTAGTTATTTAAGACAATTTCTATTTTTTTCCCATTCTTTTTCCATTTAACCCATGAAAAATGTAAAACTGAAGTTCCATGGCAGTTAATAAGTTATTAAGTGTGTGTGACAAAATGAAAATGTTAGAACATATGTCAAATGTCCATTTGTGATCTTTATCATCAATACAAATGTATTTTACACTGCATCACTGCATGTGATGATTGAAATACCATATTTGCATAATCAGTGGAATGGTGTACAATTGATTTATTTATGAAACGGAACAATCTTACACTGTTTGTAGAAAATGTAAATCTAACAACACAAGTATACAAAAACAAAACATTTACATTTTGTGCATTGCAAACTCTCAATAAAAGAGAAACAAGATGGAGGAGCAAAAGCTGTTAGGACATTTCCGACCACGAGGTCGTACTCGAACACGTCGTCGATTCCACAGTCACACGGTCACACGTTTAGTTGTCAGACCTTCATCTGGATTTATTTCACAACGTCAATGAGAGAAACTTCTGACTATATGAACATGTAAAAGAAATATTTTGAAAAAAAAATGTTTTCACTGCCTTTGATCATCACTCCTTCACTTCTGATCCCTCGCTGACTTCAGGCTGCTGCTGGTTCAAATTAGCTTTGAGGCACTTAAAGTTTCACCCATACCTTCCAAACTGATTCGGTTACCTTGCTCTACTTTCTTTTTCTTATTGTAGTTGCATACCAGATAGTAAATCACAATATTATATTAGCAAACTGTGCTTGAACCAGTGCCAGTAGCTCTGCAGCCAATTCTATTGAAGGAACATTTACGAGCTCCTATAGATGCAAAAAAATGCTCCACATAAGTGAAGTGTTACATCGATGACAATGAGGCCGTTTCTGCAGAAATAAACAATAAACAATGGCAGCTACGATCTCACATGCCTTGTTTACATGTGATTATATTTCACCTGCACTTTGTCTAAAATCAAAAAAAAAAACTATCAAGAAAAGGAAGTGCACAACAGCGACAAAAAAGGGAAAACTTGCAATGCTATAATGTGTTACCTTTGTGATATCCATGTGTTTTGTCAGTGTAAACAAATAAATAATTATTTACAAGCATAAACGGAAACGAGCAAACAAAAAGAGCTAGGGCATAAATAATTTACAAAAAGGAATTATCATACAGACTTAGTATAAACATCTTTGGCACTTTGCTAAAATGGCTTTAACTCGAGTTCTCCATTTAAAAAAAAAAAAAATAAAATAAAAAAAAAAAATACCTTTCAGGATGAGAAACGTGAGGAGGAAACGTCATGGAGAGTTACAATGATTAGGGTTTGGTTACGGTTTTTACGTTTTGTCAGAAGCCATGAATGAAAGCTAGAAATAGAAATGTTTGGAAAGCACATACAGAATGTAAGTGGTTTACGATTAATCCTTTAAACATATGTAAGTACATTAGTTATACGTAGATACTCTGCAGAACCTCTTTTAAAACTTGTCCGCTCACATTTGTCTCATTCCCCAGTTCTGGAAAAAAGTCACTTGGAAATCTGAAGTTGTTGCCATGGAAACGTACGAAAAGTCTTTTTCCCATTCTGGTGGATTTGGTATGCGTCACGTTTCCCGTGGAAGATTCTTGTCTGTTACCGTCTCGTCTGTTGTTGTTGCTGTGTTTCAATTATCTGCGGAGAGATTGAGGAAATGGTAAGCGTGAATGTTTATAATCGTAAAAAAAAAAAAAAAAGCGCAGTCAAGCGTGCCAGGGTGCAGCGAGCACATGGTGCAACGGTGAGCTTCAAAAAGCGCGTTGTGGGTGTTGAGCTTTTCACGATGCATCTGTGGTGACGTGAACGTAAACAAGCAAACATTCAGCATGACAAAATGTACAAACACCCTGTAAACACTTTACCTTGTTAACACTGTTGGAAACTCCGGCTTATCTGAGGTTTGGAAAAGATGTTGAATGTTTATATACATCACTCAAACATGTTTATGGTATGTTGTGTTCATGTGATGAAAATGAAGGTGCTATCATGCCTAACACCATATTTCTACTCTGAGACGTGAAGTTTAGTAGGGACATTTAGGAGTTGTCCTGTTAACAGTCATCCTCCTTCTGGTCAAACATCAAAATGACTGAGCAAAGCAGAAGTATTATTCCTTTTCAAAAAGTTGTGAAACGTACAGGTTTTTTTTTTCACGAGTTTGGTTAGAAAATTGTATCTTGAAGACATAATGTAGCCTCTAATTTAGAAGGTTAGTTATTGAAGTTGAGCTGTAAACCGCTCCCCCACATGGTTGAATGTTGGAATTACAAGGTGAACCCTTGTGAGATTTAATGGTAACTCGAGGTGAAGATGCATGTTGTAGCTTTCACTTGATCCTTCCCCTCCAAGCGTGTTGAAAAATCCATCCACTTAGTCTTACATACTGGACCTTTAACTGCTAGTGCAAAGTCTACTTTGGCATCTAGCAGTTCTACTTAAATGAATTATCTTGAAAAAACAATCCTCAGTCAAGCCAATCAAAACTAACTCACTCTTGTTTTTACTCATTTCAAACACAGTGTCTGCTTCTGTTTTCTTTGGAGCTTGTGGTCAAGTCAACTGGGCCTTGACCAGTTTGAACATGGTGTCCTGTTTTGCATGTGATGAAATGCAATATGGTTTTGTATCACACACACATGTACACACACACCATAGACATCAAAGAACATCCGTGGGCTTAACTTTGAAAGAAGGGGAAGTGTTTGTACTAACCTCTGCACTCATACTTGAGGTCGGAGAAGAACACCAGCTCCTGCGAGAAGACAAACAAGCCTAACCTTCCTCCGGCAAACGTTTTGTCGTAAACTGGTCCGGAGTCGGCCATGATCTGTTTACCCTCGTACACCACAACCCTGCAGAACACAGCACAGACACGATCTTATTGACATGCTCCGATCATCGGTCCATCTGCAGTGCTTTTCCTCTGAGGGTGGGAGTCGGTGTTTCACAGGACAGATGCACAACAATGACAGGCTCATATTCACAAGCATTGGTTTGGTTAGAGTCAGCAATTGATGTCTCTTATTTTCTACTGTCTCTATTCATAGTCCTCTGCTTCACTTTGATCTCTACACATTTCTCTGCTTTTTATTTAGATTTGTTGACAAACCACGCAACAATAAAACAATGACCCACAAGTCTGGCTGCAAAATGGAACCAAAAATATAACACACATGGCTACCAAAGAAAACAAAAACAAACGAGTCATACATAAATTCTGTACCCACAACGTCTCCACCAGTAACTTCAAAGTGTAACGTATGAGGGTATATGTATATATATATATGTATATATATATATATATATATATATATAGTATTTTTGCATGTTGACAAGTTTAAGAGAATTTACCAAAGTTCAAACTGAGCTTGAGAACGGAGATGAAAGCTGATTTAAGTGATTGTGAACAAGTTATGGTTGTAGTGTTTACATAGTTTAATGAGAAACAGAGCAAATATCCAGTGGAGCAGAGGAGAGGGGCCACAGCAGCAGAGGCCACTCGCTGACCAGTTTATGTACCTAATAAATTGGCTAGTGAGTGTGAGGTCAGTGAGATATGACATTATATATGTGACTACCAGTGTCCTTCACTCCTAGTTCAAATCAATGCCATCAACAGGTTCCAGTCCATTGTATAGCTTACCTTATGAAGCCAGTCTTTGGTCTGTGGATCAGATGCCACCTGTAGGCTGTGTAATCCTTCCAGCCAATGTTTTTGGGGTCATGCCACAAAGTACGCACCTATGTAAAACGGTTCAAACAGCCTTTAACACAAGTGTGGCTACAACCTTTTAAAAACAGAGCAAACAGTGTTCTGACGGCGGCCCACCTGTCCCGGAGTGTTGCCCGTGTGCCACAAAGCATTCCTGAGGTTTTCTCCTGTGCCCGTGGTGGAGTTTACGACTTTGAGCGAAACGCCCGAGATGCCAAAGGCCTTGGAGGGCTTGTCCTCCCAGTACGTCTGTGTGATCTGCTTCCACATGACCACATAAAAGCGCCCACTCGACTGGTAGCCGAACACAAAGCCTGCATAGTCGTCATCTCTGTCTGTGTTCACATACATTGTTCCACTGAAGTCCACGGCATTGAAGTCATCGAAACCTGGGATGGAGAGAATGGAACGTATTGTTAGGTTTGAGTGGCGTCTTAGAAAAGGTTGATGGAAGAAGAAAACACTTGTGCCACTCACCGACTGCGATGCCTGGATCAGAGTTGGCCGTCTGCACCAGCTCTTTGCCCTGATGCCTCACCACCCAGTTGGGATCAATCTGAGTGGTTCCCTTAGGATCCAGGTGGACCATCTGGAACTTCCTGAAGTCTGTGGCAGTGATGGCATTGTTCTCTGGACACACGTCAAAAATATCTGGGATGTTGTCGTTGTCGAAGTCGTCTTTGCACGCGTCCCCTCTTCCATCGCCTGTTAGATATAGGAAAAATGAAACACGCAGTAAGTAGGTCTGACCTGATTTAAATCAGACGTGCATGTATTTTTCCACAGGTTGGAAAAACTCTGTGTCAGCTAACGTGAGCATATTAATACTCCCACAGCAGTGAGCGTCGGGAAGCTCGTCCAAGTCCGTATTAAAAAAGAATGGAGGAAAAAAAATAAGTAATTCGTCCCAGAAAACTGGCTTTAATATGTAGGCCAAGTTTACTAGGGCACATCAGCCGTCTTTTCATGCTGTGACAACTTCCACTGATACTTGTAACTCTCTGAAGCCTGAAGTCTATTAGAGCCTCGCTGCAGGCCAAGAACTTGGGCTGGAGAGGACGCCAGAGGCTAATGTAGGCCACTGCGCGGAGGTTAGTCTCTGTCATCATTTGTTGTTGCACGAGGGGCTGAAATAATTCCACTGTGTAAAAAAATATAAAAATCTCTGACGAGCCATGAGGCCTGTGCATGTCTGCTTTCAGCTGTACAAACTCCAGGTAACCCTGCTGACATGTGACACAGTGGATTAATCACAAGTGAAACCTATAGGAAACTAAAACTTCACGGCTTGGCATGTGCCCTCCTGGGCAGCTGGCTGATGTCATACAAAGTGACATCACACATGCCAATGTGCTCGCTTACTCTTTCCACTGCCGCCACATTTCACACTTGCTGCGGTGATGCTAATTGCTAACTGATTGTGAACACTGAGTAATGTGTACAAAGTGACAAATACTGTAACTAAGTGACAAAGTAAGTACTGGACAGGCTAAACACCGGCTACAAACCCAGCTGCTTATGATTGACTTTCGGCTTCTGTCACAACCAGACAAATTATAATGTCCTCAATATGAGATTAATAGGGATAATTACAACTGGTAATCAAATGGTCATTATTAATTTATTGATGATACGATTATTTTGTCAAGTGCTGTTTCCAAGGTTATTAGTTACGTCGCAATACCAGATTTTAAAGGACCACATGGGCGGTTCAAAAAGTTCTCAGCCTGACCAAGAAACAAGGCGTGAAACTCTGACTTTGGGGTATAGCTGTGTACCATAGAGCAGGGGTGTCAAACATAAGGCCTGTGGGCTAGAACCTGCCCAACAGATGGTCCAGTCCAGCCTGTGGGATGATTTTGCAAAGTGTAAAAAAGGGTTTACTTAATCAGCTCAAATTTTGAGTATTTCCATTATATTCTGTACTTGTACTGTTTTGTACTAAAACGGTTGTTTATCTGCCATCATGCATATACTTTTACTGGTCCTGCCTACTTGAGATCACATTTGGCCCTATGTGGCCCCTGAAATAAAATGAGTTTGACACCCCTGCTATAGGGCCCTCATATTACTGTCCATAAATACTCAAAATGTATGTCATCATGTCCCTGCAGATGGCGTTCAGGTGGTGAGAGGGAAACCATAAAGACTAAAGAGAGAAGCCAGAGCTCGGATCAAGCATCTACATAACAAGGGGGTGGCCCTCAAGGAAATCCAAGAAGACCTGGTCAACACACATGGCAAGGACTCCGTTTACTATCCAACAGTAAAGAAATAGGGTGCTGTAAAGCAGGATATGAAGAGGACTGGTGTTGGACAATCATGACCAAAGAGCAGATGTGACCTGTAGCTGTGAAGAGATAACAAAGCTTGAACATCAGTGAACCATGTGCATTGAAATTTTATGAGACTATGCTGAAATACACTGCAATAAGAATCTATTTCCTGTGACCTTTTCTATGTCAGGGTGATAACTTTTTGAACAACCAAAACTCAAAATCATATACACTGGACCTTTAATCAAAAGTAGGATTTGCGAAAATCAGTACTGTTGTTTCATCCTCACCATCAGAATCCAGCTGGTCTTCATTGGGTGTCAGTCTGCAGTTGTCCTTGTCGTCAGGGATGCCGTCATTATCATCGTCATAGTCGCATGCGTCTCCTTTCCCGTCCTTGTCGTGGTCGGCCTGGTTGGCATTGGCGATGTATGGACAGTTGTCCAGGTTGTTCTGATAACCGTCTTCATCGATGTCCTGGTTGTTGTCGCACTGATCTCCTACCAGGTCGTTGTCTGTATCAGTCTGTAGGATAATCAGTGAGGATGCTTGACTCTCTGCAGGTCTATAGTACTTACTCTTAGGTTGGTGTGTGTGTGCGTATCACTACCTGGTCAGGGTTGTGCAGCATTGGACAGTTGTCACACTGGTCACCAACTCCATCCATGTCCGTGTCCTTCTGGTCAACGTTGTACACATACGGGCAGTTGTCATTCTCATTCAGAATTTCTGGAAAAGAAGGTTTTATGTAAATTCTATCTTTATCTTGTAACTTCTGTAAAACTCTTGTGTTATTTAGTCTGTTGTACCATCTCCATCAATGTCCACTGCACAGGCGTCCCCTTCCCCATTGTTGTCTGTGTCTATCTGAGCTGGATTGTGTTCGTAGGGACAGTTGTCGCATCGGTCACCGACTTCATCCTTGTCAAAGTCAAACTGGCGAGGGTTGTAGAGCAGGGCGCAGTTGTCCTGAAGAGGAAACCCAGCAACATTTAGGGAAATCTTTGTTTGACTCAGCGAATAGATACAAAAAACAACGATATACTCATGTAGTAAGATCTCCTGTACCCTCTCATCCAGGATTCCATCGTTGTCGTCATCCTTGTCACACGCATCTCCTTGACCATCTTTGTCAAAGTCTTCCTGTCCAGAGTTGGGGAGGCTGGGACAGTTGTCCTGAAATGGCAGTGTTAGATTATTAAGTGCAGAAGTGGCAACATTAATTAAAAATGGCAGAGAAGTTCAATGCCATACCTTCTTGCAGTGATATGTGGCATTGGCATCGCACACCAGGTTCTGGTTGGGCCAACCGTCCAAGTCCGAGTCTTCTCCACAGATGAAGCCGTCTCCCGCGTAGCCGGTGCGACATTCACACTTGTACATGGGATCACTGAAGTGGCTGAGGTAGATGCACTCAGCAGATCTGTGACAGTTGTGGGTCTTGTCCTTGCAGGGGTTCTCTGGCTCACACACCTGGTAGACAAGAGGAAGTTGAACTGTATAATTAGACCAGACGGCATCATTGGCAATGGAAATGATCTGTGATAGGATTAAGGGAGAGATTGGGTATTAAGCTAAAAAGTGAGGCACTTCTGGGTATTGCTGATTTTTCCAAAATCCCACATACACCCCACCATGGCCCTTTACTGGAGCACAAGGTATTCACAGCTGCCACTTATTACTGGAGGATGAGGAATAACTCTGGTTTGGATGCCACTCCATGAGCTCATAGAGTGGCAAGTGACAGCAGGAGCCGGTCTTTGATCAAGAATGTGAAGTGGAGCCCCTTAATGCCAGAAATGAGACAATCGGCCCTCTCCTTAAATCAATTAGAGAGATGAGGGCATCAAGTCAAAGACTCGCAGCTGCAGATACCAAAGGTTGACAACCTTCACTGTGAGTTATGCAAGTGGTGTTTAGCATGGCACGACAGAAGCAGTGAGCTCTAATGTGACATGTCATATTACCTGTGATATGGTTAGAATTATGAGCAGCACTGGAAAGTGGGAGCTTGAAGTAGTTTTACAGATCTCGCTTGCAGAGCCAAAATTAAGAAAAAAACATTCCGAGAATGAATTGATTTAGCATTAATAGTAAAATACGGCATGAAGAGCTGTTGCAATCCATCTCTGATCCCAGAAGCAGAGATGCACAACATGTGTTTGTTGTTAAGACGTTGCCCAAACCTCCCTCCGCTCGCCGATTCTGGGTCACAGTCGTATATGGCCGTGGCCTCCCCTCCGGCACTGTGCAAACGCTCACTGTGAGAACGAGGCTAATAAATCACGCGAGCTGCTGCTTCCATCATTCATAAATTTGGATCTGACATCGAAGAATCCACACAACTGTTTTTGAAAACCAGCCCGCAGCTAAAGGCCAACATCGTGTTCCTCACCTGTACCGATCTCACTTGTTCTAAAGTTACCCATGTTTGGGTCTCGTCCAGCTCACCTGCTTGATCGTCTTAGCCTCCTCCACGCCTATACCGAAGGGCTGGGTGCCCTTGTAGCGCTTCGGACAGGGAAGGCAGTGGAATCCCGGGTCTGTGTTTACGCAGCGGTGTGCCGATCCACTCGCCCTGAAGCAAACATCAGGCACCAGGTCACACTGCAGGAGAGAGAAAGAGGAGACGGTGAGCCCAGTGCAAAACAATCACATGGATGAACTCCTGAAGTTTCGGTCATGCGTGTAAGAACAATGAGATCCTTTACCTCATTAATGTCTTCACAGTAGGTACCATTTCCACGGTACCCTGCTGGGCACGGCCCACATTCCCAAGATCCATCTGGGGAGCTGTTGCAGTCCACCCCAGCAAAGCATGGGTTAGACAGACAGCCGTCTGCAGGGGAGTTTAGAGGAGGAGGATGGATTAATACTGAGAAAATGGATTCAGACATTGATGGACAAATGTGCAGGGCGACTCTCCCTGAATGATATGTGATGGTTTATATCAAGTTTCAAAGCCCAAAGCAGCTGAATGCATTTGCAGTATACTCAAACTCTCCGAATGTTAAAGACAGGGTAGGTAATCTGGGAAAAGCTGGCGAGAGCAGCCATCCCCCATCGCATCAACTCTAAATGCCTGACAACTGCTCGAGGCTAACTTGTCTGTGACTTGCTCAGTAACTTCTGGCTGTCACATGTGCTTCAGTAATGTATGGTGAATAGAACCTTCCAATCCATATGTTGCTTTAATACATTTGTATCCTGATCAGGCACCAATTCCAATTTTTTTTATTTCCAAGTTATTTGTTGTACATTGAAATATTTCAATATGGGTCAAAGTGGTGGACCAATCAGCCGGGTCTCCTCCAAAGCTGCGTACATTGCTTCAGAATGCACAGGGATGTAAAGTTGCTCACCAACAGGACAGTTGTTTTTGTTGCATCCGTCACTGTCCTGAGCTTCACCGATGCACTTCTTGCCACCGTACTGAGGAAATGGGCTGTTGCACTCGCGCGTCCGACTCCTGACCCCACCTCCACATGTTGCCGAGCAGGTTGCCCATGGAGACCAGGGACCCCAGCCGCCATCGACTAACCAGACACAGAAGTTGAGGAGTTGACATCATTGCGCAGATATTTCCACCTCCTCTTTATCTCTAAATGCAATCATGTCAACATTCAAGGTCCTGGATTTGAAAAGCAGTCAGAAGCCTGGAACCTAAGAGTACAAGGGAAAACAGACTGGGCTGATTTGGGTCAACATTTCCTGAAAGACAGACAGGAGGCCTGTACACATGGGGAGCGTTGCCTCGAGGGAGCCATGAGGCACGAGGAAATCTGGTTATTCCACATAGAAGCTGGCCGCTGTAATGGAGACGCTTCTGTGGAAGTCTTTCCCCCTCACGGTCTGGAACACTCACCGGGACAGGGCTTGGCGGTGCAGCCCTGGGTCTCCCTTCCACTGCCCTCGCAGTCTTTGCCCCCCAGCTGCGGCACGGGAGCATTGCAGTGCCGTATCCTTGTGATCTGTCCCTCTCCGCAGGTCACCGAGCAGGATGACCACGGCGACCACAAGCTCCACCCACCGTCCTGGCGAACTGGCACATGAAACAGGCGGAAAGGAGCAAACACAAGTCAAGTATTATCTAAAAATCTATTCAGTCCAATAGTTGGAGACATTTATAATTTTCAAAAGTAGAAAAAAAAGACGACCACCACATTTTCCACGAGTAAACAATATGTGATGTTGGTGATGATGAGCTCACTTTCAAAGACGCTCTAAGATGCTGGAGCCAGTATTTATGTCACTGTGGATAATGGATCCTCCTGTGGTTACACTGCTGCAGTCACTCACACACATGCAGTGTAACGTTAGCTGCAAGCAATAACACATGCTAACCCCACAGTTTATCATCGGTCTGGGCTTCCAATCTGTTGTTGCCCCACCTCATATATGGCAAATGTCATGATTGGTGGTGTTTCATGTTTGTTGTTTGTCAGACAGGGGTGACTCACTGCGCTGTGACAAACCCTCTCGGCCTTATTTGGAATTAACAGTGGGTGGGCAACACCCTGCAGGCCGACCATGCCATCCCCTCCCTCTCTCCTCTGAGATTAAGACACACTCAGTGGGATACATTTAGATCTGAACTCCTGCTTTTACTGTATGAAAGTGCTGTTACTCTCTTCACCGGTATCTCAACTGTGTTTCCCTGCGTCTGATTAAAGGTCATAGAGAGAGGAGGATAGTGAGAGTAAAGTATTGCTAGAGGAAATTGGTAAATGTGTGTGACGAGGAGAACTGTGGACTTAATGCGTTGTTTGACAGGGAGTCAGTGGAGGATCTGGAGCACAGGGCTGGTGTGGGTGAGGAGACGATCAGCAGAGTTCTGGGTGTGTAGGGGATTCTTAAGGACTGAAGATGAGCCATAAAGAATAGTACTGAGGCACTGCTGTCTAGATGTGAGGAATGCATGGATGAAGGTGTCAGCAGCAGATGAGAGGTGGAGGGATTACCATGAAAGTGAGTTGAAGGATGTGGTATGGGTCATGAAAGAAGTTATGAAGTTCAGGTGCAGATCTGGATCCATTGTCACGTTGAGAAATTACTTTTATTCCTCTTTTTGACATTTTGATTATTTGTGTTGACTTCATGGATTATGATAAGAAAAAAGATTTTGAAAAGAAAAGATGAAATACTGTAAAAAAGAAAAGAAAAAAGAAATTCGTCCTCACCACGACTGTCACATTTGCCCAGGCTGCACTTGCGGGTTTGGATGGACGGGCCGGTGCAGGGGTTGCTGGTCGCATCACATGACCGTCCCCTCTGCTGTGTTCCTGTCCCACATGTGACCGTGCACTCGGTCCACTCAGACCAGGGAGACCAGCCCTCGTCACTGTATTTAGCTGCAAAACACAGAGGTGAGAGGATGAACAGAACAATAACAACACTGGAGTATGTGCAGGGGTTGTATTCTTTCAGTTGGCCCAGGACCTCATCTGAAAAGCCCAGTAGCAGCTCCGAGCGACTTATATTTCCACTAGTAAATACTCAGTTGACTCACAAAGGAAAGACTGGTTGCCACAAACCCACAGAATTAAAACTTAATGAGTGGAATGTTATTTTTAATGGTACATTTCTCTTTTAATTTAAACAAGCATGCGTCCATAAAACCTCAAGAGTGGTTATAATGGGTTTTTATGATATGTATGTTATATGTTTGGCTCATTAATCTTGGCCTCATAACTTGTCCCCTCCACTCTCCTGCGTTCTAATTGCAATTTATGTACGTTTTTAGTGGTGTATAGTTAATAAACCAAAGACCTCACGTGCAAATAACCATTCCAATACGGATGGTTTTGATTCTGATAGTTGTGTTCAAATGTTAGAGCTACTTACGCATACACACGGGGCAGCACTCGCCGTCGATAAACGAGGGGCTGGCACACGCCACCGGGGGGCAGGTGATCTGGTGGCACACGATCTTGGATTCCTGCCGTTAGTGAATATAAAGGACGGGTCAGTATCACTGACATCTGAGGTGAATCTCCACATCTTTGCTCCTGGTGCTTTACCTGGCAAGTGCATTTGGTGCAGCTGTCCACGACCCAGTCTTCTTTATCGTCAAACAGGCGGCCATCTTGCCAGCACATGTTTTTCTCCTTAGTGTTCTTCATCCTCCCCAGGGCCTCCTTCATGAGACTGTTCTCCTCCGTCTGAGTGAGCACACAACAAAAGAAGGGAGGGATTTGCAGTTGGAGAGGAGATCAGTCAGAGGTGATTAGGACACACGCGTACTGCAGGTACATGGCGCTCGGCTGCAGCCTGTGAGGGTTCACACCTGCTGACAAGATGATGCTTTTAAGTGAACACACGCCGGCTTTATTTTTCTGCCAGTGGAGAGAAAAACAACGTACCCCTGTTCCAGATGAAAGTGGAGTTTTACTCACGTGTATAGAAGCTCTATGCATCTAATGATCCTAGCTGCCCAAACCATGTCAACAGCTAGATCTCCGTGCCTCAGGAAAAACTTCAAGCGCCAATATAAATGTGAAGGCGCCATTCAAAGTGCAAGATCTGCCACTGTGCAGCATAATGAGAAAAGGGATCACGCTCTACTTTTCCTTGGTCGTGTTGCCCCGGTGGCAAAACTGGCAGAAATGCAAACCACTGCGAAATGTGTGGCATCTTGACAGAGAAGGACACTGAGGTCCACCTGTCCATCAGTGTGGTGTCATCCCAGTCATCTGCATGGCCAGTAAATCACAGGACCATCATTGCACTGGTTGAATGTGGTGTGCAGGTATGGACCAGGTTTGTTGTGACATTAGAGCACTGCATCAACAGTAGCTGGTTTCTACTTTAAACTGACTCAGGGATGTTCTTCATGTGTGTTCATCAGTGAGAATAATTGTAAAATGAAAATTTCAAACTTGCTTCATGTTGACTTTAGTTGTAATCAGTGTAACCTGCAGCCCAGTTGGAGAGCAAGAGTTTCTGGGCTGGACTCCTTAACACTTGTGAACTCTCAGAAGATAAACTTCTGCCAAAGGACATTGTGTATGAGTGTGTGTTTCTATGAGTGTGTGTGTGTGTGTGTGTGTGTGTGTGTGTGTGTGTGTGTGTGTGTGTGTGTGTGTGTGTGTGTGTATCCTGACGGAAAAGGGAGGCAGTAGTGAGCAGCAGTAAAATCTGAGACACCACTCGGTCTGGAAGAGCCTCAGGGACCCTTCTCATCCCAGCCGCTTCATTTTTTTTTTTTTTTTTTCCCAAGGTTCATGCCCAGACGCTCATATTGCTGAGAGGCTCCCAGAGGAAACACATGGGCTGTTTAAACACAACCAGACATTAGACTGGACCCTATCGCTGCCAGGGGAACACTTCCTATATCCACATGTAACATGTCATAAAATCTGTCTGACTCATGCTGCCACAGATAGCAGCAGTCAGGCGGGTTCAGCCGTCGCTGGCCACTCTATAAACAGCCCTCTGGCTACTTCATGTTTGCTTTTAAATGGATGTAGGTTACCTAGTAACCCCCTTCTGTCCTCAAACCTCCTGGCCTCAGCCACCGGGAAGGGCATATTTTATTTTCTTAAGATGTCGATTTTCTCTCAAAAGTAAAATTTCCTTTCCCCTCACACAAAGACACTTACCCATCCGTCACGTCTGCCACTTACCACTTTCTGCAGCCCATCAATAAGGTTAGAGACGACAACCCGGAGCCCGTTCAGCTCCTGGAACATGGTGCTGAGCTCCTCGCAGGAGCGCTCGCACATCTCCGCGCCCAAGTCGTCCGTCTTCTGCCCGATGATGTTTGTCGTAATCGAAGGGCTCACGTCCACGATCTCCGTGCTCTCGCTCACGATATTGGCATCATCTGCAAAACAAAAGATCAGGTTGAATGAACGGCCGAGCAAACGAACGAGGGCGATAATGGAAAACATCTCTTGACGAGCGAACAAATCAATTTCCTGTTTTGATGTAGTCGACATGAGGATCACAATGGTCGCGTGATTACGCTTGTTTATTGTCTTCTTGCGAAAACAGATGTTCAGTCAGCAGAGTTTGACGAGAGGGAAAAGTATCTGCTTGAGGAGGCGACAGTAAATTTCAGCAGCTCGGATGACAGCGCAGTGAGAGGATGTGGGGGATGTGAGGGGATGGCACGGCAGAGCTGGAAACCTGGGTGTTCCCGGTGTGATGAGGAAACCACGCTGCTGCCATAACTTTGAGATAAGCGGACACGTCCAATTTAAACTTCACAGAGTGAAGTGGCCACACAGCTGGATTTAGCAAGAGCCCTGTGAAGCTCTTGGTCTGATCATCTAGCGCAGGCACCTAACGCCAGAGTCCAGTCTGTCCCTTGAATGCACCACTCTCTTTTCCTGAAGTGCATGGCATGGAAGGAAACGCTTTCCTCCCAACTAGAGGGTTGTTTGAGGCTAAATGCACAGTCCCCTTTGCACAATCTGGAGCAGGAAGTTGAGGCCAGAGTAACGTATCGCGACCTCTGCACCACACGAAGCCACAAACCACAGGGCACATCTTCAGTGCCACGTGAAAGCCCAGGCATCTATTCTTCAGCTTCCCTCTGTTCTGCCTGAAATCCTCCTCCCAGATGATGAATGCATGTTAGTGTGAACGCGCACATCAAACTCAGCGGTTTGTCTGTCATTCAGCCAAGTCGCAGCTGATATCTGCGAGTGGATCTTCTGTAAATCAGCCAGGATTAATTGCAGCCCAGAGGGCTCTAAATCAAGTAGTCACCCAAACCGCCCCCCTCCCCGACAGCGTCCCGCTGCAGCCGCCGCTGTTTTCTTTCCCCTTTTCAGTCTGCTGGACTCATTCAGACCTCAGGAGGGCTTCACGCTGAGTGCGTGTGCAAACGCGTGCGAGCTCGTCTGCGAAAGTGCTCACGCATTCTTCTCTCGCTGATAGAACATTCTCTACGTTCTCTCAGATAGGAGGGATGGCATAAAAGGAGCAGAGGGTTTCACTGCGCGAACTGGGAGACGTACGGGTTTATGAATGAAATCTGGCTCTAAAACTGCTCCAAGTGCATAATGTTGACTGGTACCAGGCGGCGAGCGGCACGACGTCGACTTCCACGTCTCGCTGACATTTGTAAAAGCAGAAAAACACACTGTCAGCTGGAATTCAGCAGCACTTGTGGCAACAGCGCTGCAACCGAGCCATGAGTTGCATATGGATTTGCTTTGTCACAAGACACTGTTTCCACTTCTAGTGACCCTTCAGATGATGTGCATACACATTTACCCAGTTATCTGTGTTTTTTGTTTTTCTTTGAGCTGCTGCCGATGTTTGCGTGGGGCTCACGAGATACCATTCCTCACGAGAGCAGAGAGAGAAGCAACCCGATCAGCCAGTATATGACTTCACTCTGTGTGTGCGTGTGCGTGTGCGTGTGTGTGTGTGTGCAGCTGGAAGTGGAAGCTCCCTGCTCTGCAGCCCAGTGCTCACTTTCTCTTTTCTCTTCTCTTTCCCAGGGTATTATCCTGATTCCCCTGCCAAAAGAAATAAATGTAAGCATCTGTATCTCCTTTTGTTCACTACGCACGCCACTCGACCTCAAGCCACTGCGTCCACACGGCTGTTTCCGTAAATATGAAGTAATGGTGGGAGATCTTTTCCCCCCGTATCAGATCCTCCAGCTTTTTGACCCGCATTCGTACCAGAGGGGGGAAGTCGGCTAAAGAGAGCGCTAAACTGTTTGGTCTGGAGAATGGCTGCGGTGGCTGCGCTACAAAGCACAGATACAGATGCCGTGCCTCGGAGCGTTGCAAGTGAGCGAGTTTCCCAATCACATCTGCAAGGTATCGGGGAGCTGGGAACACTTCAAATGTGGTCATTTTGACTCATTGTGTGTCAAATGAGCAAAAAATTTAAAACAAAACAATGACTCGTCTCTGTCTGCGAGAGATTAAAGATCAGAAGTCTCACCTAGCTTGGTGACCTCGCAGTCTCTGGCCAGGAGGACGTCATCCACCAGGGTGTCGAAGATGAAACGCACATTCTGGAGCAGGCCCTGTGAGGGAGGAGGAGACGTCAGTCACAGTTTACATACAGTGAGACGTTTTTCTTCTAGGTTCATGCCCGTGTTTGCACACAAAAGGGGCAATTAAGGGTCTAAATGTGGAGGCTGAGCCACGGAGAGACCGAGGAGACTCTCAGACGGTCTTTAATGAGGGAGGATGTTTCTATTTCTGGACGTTAGATCAGCTTCTCTTCTGGTATACGTGCACATCTGCGCACAGTAATGTTTACTGTGGCAATATTATACTGTTGGGTTGTTGCGCGAAAGCTTCCTGAACCTGGGAATTTGTTTTGCGGGTTCAAAGGAACCACGATTCTGGCCTTACCCTGAAGTGGTTCTCACGGATGGAGCCCTTAGCGATGTACATGCGGCTCCCCTCGGCCCTCAGCTGCTCGTAGAACGGCTCGTCCAGGATGAAGCTGTCGATGAGGCTGCAGCCCACAAACAGGTTGGCCGTCTCCCCGTGAACCTGCAGCGTGATGTTCTTCCACTGCGAGTCGGACAAGTCCACGTCCTCGAACGACACCACGTTCTGGGAGCCGTCCACCCAGTAGACCAGGTCCAGAGTGTTGGCCCGTCCGTTGGACACGATCTCAAACTGGCGCTGGCCATTGGGGCCCTCCAAGCCAATCAGGGTGCCCCTGGAGGCGCGATCCTGCCGGATGCTGGCCACGAACACAAAGCCCTCGTTGTTTTGCATCTGTTGTAGGATTTGTTTTAAGATGGGGGGGCTGACGGGGGGGAGGTGGTCGAAGCGGATGAAGCGGTAGGCAGGGAGGTCCGAGTTCTGGCCACGGAACTGTTTGGCCCCCAGGGTCTTGCGCGAGATGTGGCTGATTTCAAACAAGTCGAAGGATGTTTCATCCTCCTGCTCACCATCTGTGAGGTGGACAAGTGGAAGATTTTTTAGTTTTAGGATGAAAGGTATAAAAAAAAGCTTCTTAATTTTGACTTTTTTAAAACAAAGCAACAATAACAGAGACATGAAGGAATGTTAATTTTTAGTTTCATCTTTAAAAGGATGATTGTGCCTGGAGATAGGATGACTCATCACTTAGAAACATATTGCTCTACACATTATAAATAACATTAACAATGATCAAACTTTAATTGCATTTTAGCTACTGCCACATTTTGCAGGTTTTCCACTTACCTTCAGTTAATGCATGGAGGAAGGTAAAAGTTGATAAAAGCAGCAAGAGGAGACTTGTCCTGAGGATCATGTCTCCTTCAAAAAGGAAAATCACAAGAAATAAACAGTTTTTAATTTGTCTTCAATCACTTCAATATTGTTGACATCCTGAATCCCTCTCAAATATTGAGTTTACACTTCTCAGAATAATCACAGGGAAAACTGAGACACATCTAAAGTAGAAATTGTTAGAATTATACGTCTCATGATCTCAGACCAACAATTTGAAACATTACTTTATTTTCATATACAGTATAATGATTGATAATTAGTTAAACTAACTTTTTACACATACGTTTAAATGTCCCTCTGGTCTTGCAGCAGATGCACAATATCTCCAAGTAGACCACTCACTATATATTGGCTGGACCTTACCTGACACACGCAGCTTCCTTTAACCAGTTAAATATCCGACAAAATGACAATTTAGAAAATGATAAAAGTTGATCTTCAGATGTGTATGAAGCTGAGCTGATGATCAGATGAATGAAACGTTTTGTCTCCTGGAGAAAAAATCTCGTGCGTAAAAATGCGTAAAATCCACTTTGGGTGACTCCATCCACAGTCTGCAGCACTCCAGGCACAACAGAGGCTCCGGCACGCGCCTCCCTCTTCTTATACAGAGGCTCTGCGCCGCGTCTGTCAATCACACGTCTGCTTCTGGGGGTCTGAGCCGCGTGTGATGGGTTGATATAGGAGACAGATTGCACAATTATCATCCGATGGCGTCATCCACGGATACGTGCGCGCACAAGGAGGGTGGTATGAGCCGGGAGATGCCCACCGACCCTTCCCTGTGTCCCCCACCACCCCTCCCCCGCTTCCCCTTTCACCGGGGAGGAGTGATGGTGGATGGAGAAAGTTGTGCTGCAGGTCAAGTTGCAGGATGTGCGCGTCTTATCTGAATTCAGAATATTAGGAACAGCTGAATTCATTCCCAGAGACATGGAATATTGCATATTTGGCACCACCGTTGCACGTCCTACATATTTATATGCTGCACAGTATATCTCTCTCATTAAAAAAAAGAAGACATTTCTACCTTACTAAAGGAATCAAGGAAGTTAAAGGGTTCAAGGGAATAAAACATCTCATGCAGGAACATGTTTCTGTACGATGCATTTAACATTGAATGCTCTGAACTTGTATTACCCCCCCCCCCCCCCCCCCCCCCCCCCCCCCCCCCCCCCCCCCCCCCCCCCCCACAACACACACACACACACACACACACACTGTGTGATGGAATTATTCATATCTATACCGGCAGATATGGATTGCGAAATAGTTACACGGATATCCTCATATCCTCATGTGCAGGATATTTTCATTGCCTTAGTACGAGCCTATCTACTGTTCAGAGCAGATCCTCTCCACAGAGGCAGCCATGTTTTTGATGTGACCCATAGTGGACACATTTAACACCTTCTGTGCTTTGATGAACACTGAAGGCTTCCATGGGTTCTCCTATAGTATAGGAGTCCTCTTCTATATCTACTGTATAGGACCTATACAGTAGATATAGAAGAGGACTCATCAACCGTAACAAGCTACTTCGGCCAATAGATGTCACTACATTTTACACACTGCACCTTTAAAAGATACATGACCGAGAGACTATGTAAAGTGATGATATGGTTTTTTATCACAATAGTTTTATGACTGAAAACCTGAACAATTGGAATAGCCCATAAATATGAAAATATCAATATTTATATAAAAGCCACGACCATGATACAACAGTAAAGGCCGATAAGTCCTGAGTGAGACAAAGACAGAACATGAAAATGACAGCACAATAGACACTTTGACTGCTTCCAGTCTGCTGGCAGGCTCAGTCCCGTGTCTGGAGATTGTAAGGCCAAGGCTTCTGTAACTGCAGCGTCAGGGAAAGAGAAGCTGATACAACATCTTATTATTGGAGCCCCATGGAGGGCTCCCAGAGGCTGGATGTGGGTAGGCCCCTGTGTACTAATAGGATACGTCTCAGGGACGGTTTGCGTCAATTGGAAATGTGCATTCCATTTAGAGGAATATTTTTCAAAAAGTGGGCGGGGGCTGAAAGAACAGACGGTTTCTTATACCAAATAGGGCGATTTCCTTTCAACAACCCAGATTTACAAACCTGACAGAAATTAGAAACAGTAGTGGACAGTTAGTCCCATGTACGATGCTCATGGATGATAAAAGCTTTCCAGCGAGCGTCGGGCTCAAACTGTCAGTGGTGGAAAAAGTTGAAATAGTCCACAGACTCGCTCTCATTAAATGTGGTAATGCAACTGTCTGTTGTCATTTCACAGGGTGGGTTTTTATTGATTGGAGCGTGTTTATTGAAAAGTGTTAATTGCCAAAGGTGGAGTGAATGGATTCAGATTGAAGATCCAAAGGACATCTGTAGTTGTATGTATATGTCGATATTGAATGTACTTACTCACCCACCATTCTTCCTACCTACTGTTTACCTATACCTACCCACCTAGTATGTGCCTACCCATCATTCCTTCTACCTACCTACCAACTTACTGATCAATCTAACTATCTAACATCCTCCGTACCATCCTTATCATCCTTACCTACCCACCATTCTTCCTACTTGCCCAGTATGTCCCTCCCTTCCTTCCTAACCTACCTCCTAGCCATACTTCCTACCTGCCCACTCACCTGTCAATTGACTGATCAATCCAACTAGGTAACATCCTAACTATCTACCTACTTGCCTACTCACCATTCCTCCTCCTCTCCGTCCTTCCTACTTTCCTACAAAACTATATGTGCCTATCTACCCACAATTCCCTACATACCTCCCTCCCTTCCCACCTACTTTCCTACCTATCAATCTAACAGTAGGTAACTGGTGAACAAGTATACCTGGTGCTGAAATGTTAACCACAACAATGGGAAATAGCTGTACTCTATGATCACATGTGGGCAGTACAAGTTGAAAGTGTAATGCTGTCATGTCATTATATGTGTATGTAGGTGAGAGTCTCAACGTAAACAGCAACAAATCCCTGTCAGACTTGTTTTGACCAAATTGTGCCATTCTGAGAACCCGATGCTCCAAATCGGAGACATGTTGTTCCGTTCAGGATTCTGTCATTTTAAAGATATTGCTTGAAACTTTCTGGGTCATTTGGATCAAGCCATGATTCAAAGCGTTGCTTGCACATAGCAACAAGATGTCCTCATAAGCTCCTCTTATTCATGCTGCTACCAGCAGCCGTGTGGAGGAGCCGTGAAATGAAGGTGATGGATGTCATTTCGGTTGATAAACAGAGTTTCCAGCCGTATCGTCCAACATGTGACTTCATCGAGGAGCTTTATGTGCTTTTTTATTTCATTCTATTTTTTACGAAAGAGAGAAAAAGCTCCGGCGTGACTCAGGAGCACAATCCAAAAAAGGAAATCTGAACGCTGGAGCGAGCGACACGTGTAACATGCAAATCACTCTTCAGCCTCTAAACGACAATAGTTCAGGGAATGGTGAAAATAAAGATTTTCAGTAGAAATGGTCTTTTTTGGTCAATACTTATTTCAAATAAACCATTTCAGTTGATCCTGCCAGAAGTTGAGTAATTGCAATGAAACAAATCTGGCAGGAGCGGCTGGCACCATAAAGTATCCTTGCGCAATCTCCCACATGGAATGACGACTGTGTTTGCATGACAGCTGCACTAAAACCTACAGAATGCATAGAGCATCTCCAGATACTGTCCATGTACTCACTCAATCACTGCTCTCCTCACCTACATCAGTAGACGGTGATGCTACTCTGCGGTTTGGATAATGGCGTAAAATCATTTGTCGCGGCCCCTAAAATCCAATGTGGTCGTCCCGAACTATGTTTATAGACCGATGACTCATCTTGACTTCCTCCCACTTTCCAGAAATGAACCCAAATGTCCCAGATACCAACACTTCCATCTCATTTCATTGACATCATCTGAAGATAATCTGCTCCATGTTGATGGAGAAATGGACCCACGGATACAGGGTCCGACCAACACTGTCACATTAGCACATTTGACCCGGGTCTGCCAGGTTAACAGAAAACGATAACAAAAATAAGTAAAACAATTATGCATATTGACATTTAATTGATCACCTTGTTTTATTTTGATTGATCCAGTAACATTAAGGGGGTGGGGTTTAAGACCTAGAATGCAAAGAGCCAAGGCTTCAAGTCATCGATCTTTTTGGTGTTTAGTTAAAATTCAGTTGAAGTTATGAAATGAGTCCTGAATGTCATCTGGTGCTGTTGTGCTAACATGTAGCCACAGAGCTGTTAAGATATATCCGTAGTTCTCATATTACACTTGTTTTAATTCCCTGCTTCGTCTTCTTGCTGGAAACGTAAAGGGACAGTATGCATGGTTTGTAGATGGGCGTTTGTAAATTCAGCCATCAAAGGTGGGCCCTCCTCCCCAGCCCAATAACACAATCGGGTTCGTGCAACGTATGCTGCAAGCTGCGCTGATGTAGTAATGTTGCGTTTGTTGCGGAAGATGCTGACATGAATATATTACTTACAACCAGCACTCACCTGTCCCCTCACAGGTGACTGACATATAGATGATTGTGTTGGCATAGGTTCGTGACCATGGCCGTCTTGAATCAGCAGAATCATATTTGTACAAAGTGACCCCACATGAGTTGAAGACATTTCATGAGTGGAAGCAGCAAACGTGTTGTTACTGGCTCCTCTGATGAAGGTTCGAGCGTAATGAATAAAACACTGCGCTAATAACTCAAACCCCTCCATCACCAGAACTCCGGACCTTTACCAGGACTCACAAAGCATTTCCTCTCCCTGCGAGATGGATTGTTACAAGTTGTAATTTACAACAAACATCAGAGTCACTCAGCGGGCCTTTTTTCTTTATTATTATTTTTTTTACAGAACACAGCCTCATGAATTGTTCGTGTGGATTTTGCGAGGCAATTGAGAAGTCAACAGGGGAGCAGGAAAACTGTGGAAAACATTCAAGCCCATCCGCACACGCCATTAATCATTAAAATGCAGCTCAGCAGGACTTCCAGGGCCACTTCTCCGTCTTTGAAGGAAAGTCTGGTACAGGCGTCCTGTCCCATGCTGGTCCTACAGTTTCACCGGGCTAGTACTATGGAGCATGGATCGGTTAGATATCATAGGCATCAGGTGATAGGAGGAAGAAGAAGAAGAAGAGTGTATGTCTGTGGGGGAGCACGTGTTTTCCCATCAGAGCATCTAATTCCAGTCTTCTTATAAAAATGGCTCACATATCTTGGCATATGTGCAGCATTACAGTACAGTGAGATAAGCAGCATTTCCTCTCAGTTCAGATTATTAATATCCGGAGTGATATTACATACACAAGGTTACAGCAGTTGCAGGGCCGACATTCGTGAAAGAGGATCAAATCGAATGATACGCCTCGGATTCGCCTTCCTGCCAAATCTTTGTTTGTGATTAGTTGGTTTTCTGAGCAGAAGGATGGATGTTGTTTACTTCCTTTGTTGTCTGCAGGACAGTTGGAGGATGGCAAGCTGTGAGAGGGGTCTTAATGCCCCCCACCCCCACAGTCAATCCTGTTGGGCGAGGGTCGCCGAAGGGACGTTGCTCGTGGGTTGAGATTTATTGCCAGATGCTCATTTGATGTGCTGGATTTGAAGATGAGCTAAATGTCCCCAAATTGCAGGACGTGACAATCTCTATAAAGAGTAATAAAAGTAGTTTCCCTTGATTTACTTTGACTCTTTCTTACATACTTTTATGTTAATGGGTGGGGAAATTACACACAGACAATTTAGCTTCCACCCTCTCCTCTTACAATTGCATTTTCAGCTGAGATGCAATCATTTGGTAATGACTTCCAGATCCCCATTCTCTCCCGTGTGCCGATGGGATGAGTAGAGGTAAGATATATTGTCGGAGTTTATCAGCGCTTAAGAAATAGAGAAGTTCTGGCCTGGTTTGAAAGACAACGTGTGCTCATATGACCAAGAGGTCTGCAGGGACCCGAGACAATGGACCATGGGAGTGATTGATGTCCTCAGGCGGTGAGGGATCGCAATATGAAGAGTGTTGTGTAAGAAAGAGAGGAAAGTGAGAGTGGGATTTCTGCAGTGTAGTGAGGAGGAGGAGGAGGTGGAGCTCTGGCCTTGGGTCCCTGGGCACAGAAGGTGCTGCAGCAGCCTGAGCTTGATGCTTAAAAGCCATTTTACATTTTTGTGGCTCTCACATATAAACGCAACAACTTTATGATTATGGTCTGTATGTTTAAGTTTAACATGTGTCACACAGCAAGACTGAGAGCAGCTATACTGTCATTGTACAGTTTTTACCTCATGTTAGAGGCACATACTTGAAAATACTTGAAAACTATTTCATTAGATTAAACATTGCTTCATTGTGCATCCATGTTTTTCACAGTAAACTATGTCAATCAGTTTCGGTTCATTTCCACAGACCATTAAAATATCCTCTCAGACTTTGTATCTATGTAAATTCTATGTTGTAGAATTATTAGTTACTTAAACAAACACATTGATAAATTACACAATTTCCCATTACAGTTCCCTCTACATCATAAATATTAAAAATAGTCTGTAAGATTACGCTAAATTATGTTAATTTTCAGTGTATCTTCCTGGCACCTTTCATCTTAATGTATAGTTAAATACATTTAAAAATCACATTAATATAATAAAGAGAATCAATATGAGAGTAATGGCAGTCAAACTCTTCACCTTTACCACATCTGCTCCAAACGTCCATCCTTTTATATAATGGCACCTATAGAGGCGCATACCTCCACCAAGGTGAAACAACCCTACGGAATATGGGCGTGGTCTGATAATCTCACCAATATGTCTGAGAGCAAAATCCATCAATTATTTCTGCAGAAACTGAAACAAATGTTGGAAAAAGTCCTGTCTCACAGGAAAGTGATGAAAAAAATTCTTGGACCAGCACCAAAGTTTTTTACGGCCTCTTCCTGGCTCTCTGGCCCGAGTCCAACCTCAACATCGAGGTCAGCATTCTATGTGATCCACCGACAAGTGAGCCAGATAAAGAAATGTGACCGGCACATGTCAAAATATATTTACAATGAGGCTGTTGTCTCCCCAGTGTATTTTCTTATTTAACTAAACTGATTAACAAATATCGCAACATTTCATACACTTTTGCAAACTGAATAATTTCTTAAGAAACACATAACATGTTCTTGACGTGCAGGACAGTGATTGTAAGGTGCTATTTTACACTGCATGTTTCTTCTTGAGGACAAAAATCTCATGAGACTTCAACAGCACATGTTTCATTCTTCTCTCACTGCATGACAGTCTGATTCATGTCGCATCTACACTAAGCCAATGCTGTGCCCCCCTTATGCAACTACCCTCTATACAGTCATACGTCTGCCTTGGTTTCTGAGTGCATGGTAATTGCACTACCAGTCCACTAGTTGGCGTCTGATGGAAACTGAGCCAATAGAATTAGAGTTGAAGCTGGCAATCAAACTTAGCATCGGTAAATCTTTGTAGATAAACATCGTTGGGTTGTACAGAATTCAATTATAGTGAATCAAATTAGAAGAAAAGAAGAGGAGGGAACTTGGCATCTGTTGCATACTGAAGCCACTAAATAGAGCAGTAACAGCTGTGATGTGCATCACTGTGATGTGTAGTTTTACCTCTGTGGAGGTGCTCATCAGTTTTGTGCAGCATCAAATCAGGCTCCAGCTTAGAAGTGGGTCAAAAATGTAATATTGTAAAAAACGTTTTAGACCAATGTCAGTTAAAAAGGATTCATTTGTGTTTTAGTAACAGCAGCAGTTTGCATACTGTCATATTCAAATGTCAGCGTCCAGTGCCAGTCAATGCATGGACTTGGCTCATTGGTATCGTGTCTATAACAGAGTTTGGACGATAGCAGAGCTTCATGGCACTGAGGAATATTTGGAGAATCATGTCATTGTTGTATTTTTCTTGCCAATAGGAAAAAATTAGGATTCCTCCCTGACTCGCTCTCTAAAGGTAGAACAATACTTTGTTTTTGGCACAGTTTGAAAAAAATCCCAATTGTATTGTCAAGTTGCAGAGAGATTGTTGGACTTTGATACAAGAGGCCAGTCATTGAAAACACATTGGAGATGGAAGGTGCAGTCAGCATGATATGTTAAAGAATCCCAAATGTTCCGGAGGAGAATTTCCTGCCCGATATTGAGTCCAGGTTTTATTTTTGGCGTCCTGCTTCTGTCTGTGCACTGTCAGGTTTGAGCCATTCAATGTAAATGAACATGATGACGTTGATCCCATTGTATGTGCTCGTGATAACAGGAATTAGAAACATTCTCATTGATGATATAAAAATAACGTTATTTGTCAAACTTTGAATTGGTCCGACAGCTGATGGATCTTGTTGGTTGGCAACCACGTAACCTGAAAACGAAAGTTGAGGTGCAGCAGCAGCATCAGCAGAGATAATAAATGTAACCTTTTATATAACTCACTATGATATTCAAATGATGCCAGAGCACTAAACCTGAGCCCCATTCTGATAACATCCGTCTCTTCAAAGCTTCCTCCTTCTTTGGCTAAAGTCAACATCAAGTCGATTTCTCCACTTTCTCGCTCTATGATACGTACAAACCGTAGCATCACCAATACTAGACGGCGAAAGTGCTGAGTCATGCCCGTCAATCACATCCACATGTGCCGTTCATTCTCTGATTGGAGAGAAAAGCAAATGAATTGGGCCGTGAATGCAAAGGAATTTGCTAATAGCGGAGGCGGATGTTGTAAACGCTGTCGGTGTCGGAGTTCAGGTTGGTGGGCGGAGATAATGATGCTGAGAAATGTGCAGAGAGTTGATGGTTTATGCTCAGATGCCAAACTCTCAGCTCAGCTCCTCCTTGCACCTTGGCTAAATGGGGCTGAGTCAGTGTCTCAACTCTGTGAACTTCACCTCCACTGTGCTTTTTAACCGCGCTATCTTCTAAATGAATTTTTTTTAAATCCCTGTGGCAAACGAAACAGGGTTTAATGGAGTAAACAGAAAGTTTTAAAGCTCGGGATTGTTTCCTAAAATGTTACTATTTGAAGTGATTTCAAGTCTGACTCAGCGATTTGGCACCTCGCGTCGTGCGCGCTCCTGTTTTCCCCATTTGTCCCGCTGACTCCACGAGGGGTTCGGCGTTGATTTATCGGAGTGTTAAGAACTCGCATGTTTATGCCTTGGACCCTGGACGACACCACCTGTTACTAATCTGTATTTCCGTTGTCGTCTGCACACGGCAGCCCATGCAGGACAGCTTGGGAAGGAGTCAAGTACAAAGACACCGATTTCCCCGTCTGTTTTTTTCTTCCTGTGTGGCTCCATCTGGATATTTCACCGGTATTTAGTGATCACTCCACGGCTTATAGTTCATGTTGCATTGAGGTTGTATAGATTCACTGTAGGAATCATTCTTTTGCTCAGGCACAGCTAACACCTGCAGTGTCTCTACGATGCATTAGAGATATTTTCGAATGAATGCATGTGAACAGTAACATGGATGTCTCATGATAAGAGGAGGAGGAGGAGGAGGAGAAATGTTCCATATGCAGACATGTAGGGAGGAGTGTTGTCATATCCACTGCTCAGTTTAACTCCCGGGCCACTACACTTTAGATTAACGTACGTTTCAGAGTTTTGGAGAGTGGTGCTTTGCACGTCTCAATGCCGGGCTGCTTTTACACAGTTCAGTTAAAATGTTTCTTTTGGGCGCTGCACCGACAGCTCTCTGTTGATGAAGGTTGACTTTCAGCGGGTGGCTATATTTTCAGTGTCGGTTGCAGCTACTAGTTTCTATGCAAACTACTGCTCGGGAAAATAAGAACGAGCGTTCATGCAATATTTTGATAAAAAATGGACTTAGTACAAATATTTGCTATGATGAATGGAGCCTGGAGTTATCTGACCTGCTGCAGTCTGAATTATGTTGACTAAGGTCAATTCTGAGATCATCTTTGAAAAGCCAAAATGGAAAAAGGGAGATGATATCATGATGCGTTTTCATTTTTTTATCTAATTACAAGTCACAATCACCTCTACACATTCATATGAAGTTTCTATGAGCAAGGGACAAGGGCTGGGGTGTTTAACTGTAGCGCCGCTACATCAACTTCTCACATCAAAGCACAGACACACACACTCTATCTTCTTCTCTCTAACTGAGCAACAGGGGCTCTGCCTAGCATCCCGGCATAGTAAGTGCAAACCAAATGACCAACATCTTCTCTATAATTTTTCCACTTTGCAAAATCCTCCCACGGGCCAGGTTGGACCCTCTGGCGGGCTGGTTCCGGCCTGCAGGGCATATGTTTGTCAACCCTGAACTAGAGTCAAATCTCAATTCCCTGGGTCTGTCAGGTTGTATTTGTTGGCTACATTTGACGGTCGGTGTTGGTAATGACACTTTGCCAGGTAGTGATGGAATGGGTCTGCAGCTCCTGAACGGAGACACACTTCTGGCCTTGAGGACGTCATGAGGAAAGTGTCAGGAAGCAGCTTTGTTTTCGGTGGTGTTTTCACTGGCTCTCTGTTCCCCTCTGCTTCACATTCATGCATCCTCGTAAAAACCTGCTGAGAAAGAAGGGTCGTCCATGCTGATCTTGGGGAACTTGCTGCTGAGTCGTCCAAGATGCTGTCGTCAGCCAAGCACCCGCCGTGCTCCTCTCCCCTGATGTCCAGCATCTTTCATGACAGCTTCACCAGATTGATATCATGTAGTCTGATCCCGCCATTAGTTTACACCAGGGCTTTATGGAGGCACTAAAAACTTTCATCAAGTGGATCAACAATGAACAAAGTTCAGTTGCTCCGGGGATTAGTATGTTCTCATGTCCCTGATCACCCCTGGCCACTTCTCCCTTGTAAAGAATTCACAGGAGATTATGGAATCAGAGAAGCATCAGGCTCGCATGAGTCTCTGCTTTATGACAGCAGTGTATGACATGTGCACAAGTACCCCCCTTCCTCCCTGGATGTTGAGTTGCTCTGAGTTTATGAAAACAAAAGAGCAGAGATCCTCTGAGGTCTTATGGGGATCGTAAAACTACACGTGGCACGTGAATTATATCGGTTTTCTCTCTGTGGAGCAGACGTGAGGGAAAGCGACGGCCTGCATGCAGAGCTTTCGAAGGGGCCAGCAAGGCAGAGTGTATCTGACTTGTTGAAGATGATGCAGAGATGAAAAATGAATGAGTGGATTGTGCGTTCTGCACTCTGTGTTCCTCCAGAAGTGATACTGGGCTCTGTTCTGTGCTGTCATCACATGGCCAGTGTCTTAGTTCTATTAAAAGTTGGAGTCTCTGTCAAATCGAGAGATAAAAGAAGCACAGAGATCAAACTCATCTGGACCCGACTGCATTATGATGCACGGGTGTGGCCTCCCTTGAAATCCTTGTTTAGCATAAACACATCATTCTTTCGTGGTGAGATCGATACAGGGAGTGCCCCTGAACAACTACCTCACACAGTGGAGGAATGTGTGTACAGCAGCACATCACTGTGATCATGAGCTCGCTGACTCACCGACAAGCAAGTAAACGAATTCAGGAAAAGATCAGACCCCTCAACACTCGCACATTCCGAAGCTTTGAAATGGAGGAATAGATTTACCCCAAAGACAA
Organism: Chascanopsetta lugubris; assembly: GCA_016785325.1. NCBI lineage: Eukaryota > Metazoa > Chordata > Actinopteri > Pleuronectiformes > Bothidae > Chascanopsetta > Chascanopsetta lugubris. The sequence continues at coordinate 117,371 of JAFBJT010104835.1, forward strand.
TTTATTGTGTTTTGGTTCCAGTAAATAGTCTCGACCGGCCTCTTGCAGGAACAGTAAAGCTCCTCGTGACAGCGAAGGCTCCGCCTCGCCAGCATCTTTGTGGCAAACAAAGCACACGCAGAGATATGCTGCGTGAAGACGACAAGAGCACAGGTACCACCTCAGCCTGCTTCTCTTCAGTATCACATGGATAGGAAAGCTGGCGTCTGAAACTGTGCAGCTTCAACGCCGTATTTCATCCCAGCTAACTGCAGCTGGTGCTGCGCAGAAAACAACTGTCATGGGCCGTTTGCCGTGGTATCACTCGGTCCAAAATGACACGGTAAATCAAACACAGATTATTGGATGCTGGACGCAGGACAAGGCAGAAGTGAGTAGTCCTCTGAAAATACACCTTTGTCTCAGGGAGTTAAGATGAGGGGATGAATCATTTCATCTCCGGCATCAGCATCAGGTCGAGCTGCATGCGAGCACGCATCAATATCTTTTCCTAAAGGGCAGCGAGTGAGCGAGGCCCGAAGTTCCATTCCATTGCAGATAGGCAGAATTTTCCTTCAGTGCCTCTGAGGACTCCACCATTGGTTAATAACATGTCAGCAATGATAATGGCAGCATAGCCGGAGATTAAAAAAAATGGTTTTTGCGGCCTAGAAAAAAAAAGTGAGAATTACAACCCAATGTCAAGAAAATAAAGTGGCTGCCAGTGAAATGTCACCAGGAGAGAGTTACATACTTTTTAACCTAGCTGTAGTACTGCAAAGGCTCTTATTAAACCTTAGAGCCTCAAGTCTCCAGTCATCGGTCTGCTGATACACAGCAAACCAAACAAGATGCTGTGAGGGTCAGGATGTGGCCTGTGAAGTGTATCATCTCAAGAGCATTACTCAAAGTAAACACGGTTAATAAATAAATACAGTATCGGTCAAGACCTCTGACAGAAGCCATGGATTTGTCTGATTAGAGGTGCAGTGTGTAGAATTTCTGTCAACCCCAAGGGCAGGGGGAGGTGATGGATACATCATGCAACTTCACCAAGAGATGTCACCAAATCTTACACACTGTACCTTTAAGAAAGAGAAATATGTGCAAGCGTGGTCATTTAAGAGCCATGAAAAAACTGTATTCTTAATTGATTTCATTGGAGAAGGGGTGGAGGATGGGTGATGAGGTGGGGTGATGAGGTGGGGTGATGAGGTGGGGTGGCAGGAGGATCCAGAGTAAAGACAAGACTCTACCTAAAAGTCAGGTTGCAAAGCTGCTTTATGTTCTTATAACATACAGTACAGTCATATACAGAATGGACTCGAAAACATATTGCTCAATCTGCAATAGCTGTGATTTCATGCATACAAGCAGTATGGAATAATGTGGTCATACGATGTAAATCTTTGATTTCACAGTGCCAGAATCCCATAATTTGGCAGATGTGTATCTGGGACATTTTGTGGAGAAGAGAGAGGCTAAAGACTAAATGTGGAGCTGAAACAATGAGGCCGGGTGTGTCAGTATGAACAGTAGTAACGTCTATGAGTTTGGCAGCTGAAGAGGTTGCACCCAGCTGATGTCATCGCTCTGTGTGCCAATCTGCTAAGTGATGTTCACATGCAGTAATATAGAAGTACAATATGTTCCACTTACTCCCCCAAACGGTCTGACCAGTCCCAATGTGCATGAATTGTTTTCTTAAATGGCCGCACATTTAGCAGTAATTATCTGCAACCGAGTGAAGGTTGGATTCATGTGGCTCAATGAAGCTCAATCAAACCAGCGACAATAGTCTGGAACCCAGTCCAAAGAAAAGTGGTATAACGATGCAAAATACTGGAAGATGAATGAGCAGAGATGTATGTCTCTGATGAAGACTATCACTTCTTCAAGTCTCCTCTTCTTCCAGTGAAATCAGAGCCATGGGGTTGAACTAGATTAACCGAACCAGCAGGTCTCGGCTGTAATTAGCTGGATTTGTTGGAGATACTGTTCAGAGCAGCGCTGGTGTCATGAGACAGTCGAGCCCCGCTGCTGGGCTGATACAGTCTCAGCTTCCCGTCCAGGGTCCCGGTCAGCAACTAGGACAGGAGACACAAAAACAAACAGGACAACATTAGGTCCAGCTCGCTCCCTCATTGCTGACATTTCAAAGGCATGGTGTCACACCTGACTAGCCCCTTTTAAGACTCTGTTTTGAAGAAGAAGTTGCATAACACCGCACCTGCTCCCTTAAATAAAATCACAAAGGTCAAGATCCAAACAGTGTGTTAAAATTCTCAATTCTCCATACCAGCCATTTATCAGAAAAAGCAGGGAGACGCTCGTCCAGACCCCGGTTATGTAACTTTGTTTGCCTCTCAGCATTCATGCCAATGTTCAGAATGATGAGGCAGCAGATTAATAAAGCGCCCACACATCAATAAAACGAACACCAACCCACATGCGCAAACACAGCACATGCAAACTGACATGAGGGTGCAGACCCAAGACGAGCGCTGGCTATATTTATTTTATAAAGGGGAGGATTATTTCATCTTTATCAGCAGGTAGAGCAACAAGAGAAAGAGAGCCTAGCTTTCCAATCAATCAGTGGCAGCAGCAATAGATAAGATTAAATTAGGGCTTCAAAATGAAGCTTTTGATGAATCAAATCAAGGACATTAAGTGGAACAATCATAATTCAAGACAGTTGGTCAGATGGTGGCTCCACTCCAGCAGACGGGAAGTGTAAGACCAGGCTGGGGCCGTGTAATAAACCATTTAAAATCTATTTCATACTACTTTCAAGCCATTGAGCTACATTTAATCTGACTTTGACTCCTGAAGGACTTCACAGATCCAACATGATGAATAAACGACCCAACAGAGAGCAAACCAGTCGGGACCGTGTGGGCGACGGTCCAGCGGAGTATCAATGTCATTTCCGCTGATTTCAGTGATGTTTGGGTCAGCGTGGAGATGGAGTATATTTTTAAAGTGTACTAACAGTTGAAATCCTTGAAGATGTCGATTTGCCAAGCTGTTATAAAAACCACATTTGATACAATAGCACGACATTTTTTCCCATGTACTAAATCTGCTAAATGCAGGAGAAATAATCTTTTACCGGCAAACAGATGCCGGTGCTGGAAAGTGGGAGTCACTGTAGCTGAGCTCTGAGGGTGACTCAGGCATTGTGACTAAACTGTGGTGGATTTAAAGGTGCAGTGTGTCAGATTTGGTGCATGTTGAATTCATCACCTCACCCTCATCCTTCTGAGCATGTAGAGGAACCCATGGTAGACTTTAGTTGTCATTAAATCTCAAAAGATGTTTAGTAGGTCCACTCTGGGCCACTGTAAAAACATGGCTGCCCCCATAGAGGGGACCCGCTCCTCATGTAAATATACATTAATGGGCTCGTGTAAGGGTAATGGAAAAAAATGATACATTTAGGAAATGATGAATTCATGAAAATATCAGTATGCAATTGTCACAAAACAAACATTTCGACAACTTAGTTCACAAGCTCCTCCCCCTCCGTCTTGAAGAAGTCGTCTTTCACCATCACCTCCTGCTCAACGACCTTAATGAACAATAGCCAAGCTGTCTGGGGTCCTGTCCCCGGGGCAGCTGAAATACCTACTTAAAACTTAAAGAGGGTCAGAGAGCAGTTCCATTAGCAACCACAACTCCCTCCATCAACTGCCATTCAGATGCATTGGACTGTGTAACCACCCTCCTCCATGTAAACAAGGCCGTACGGAGTGAAAACCAAAATCCTCGATTGTCTGAAAAGCAGCGATGGCAAAGTCGCACACGTGCAATAAACAAATGTAATCCAGCACATTCCATCCACGCACTCATCCATCTTTGCTCACTGAGGCTGAAGTGAGCGGAGCTGATGAGCAGAGGAGGATTTGGGTAAGCGTCAGGGGTCAGAGGTCAGAGCCTTGTTGCGAGCTGATTCACGGTAGAAATGTAACAGGGGTCATGCTGGGCCATAACAAGTGAGTTATTAGACTTCGCCCAACATCACACTTCCAAGAAAAGCACTTTTTATGGGTTTGATGTTCCTTTGAAGATTTATACGCAACGTTAGATCTCCGTTCGCTGACACCCACCCCCCACGCTTACAGTTTGTCTTGAAACTTAAGCAGTGACCAACCCGCTGCATAGGTCAGCGCTGAGTTCCCCCGGGTACAGAAAAATGTTCCAGTCATCAGAAAATGAAGGGTTTTTTTGGTCAGGATAAAATGTCTTTGTTAGTTTCAAAGGGACTAAGTATGACATGGTAGTGTTTGGCAGAAAGTAACTGAGGAAGGGACCATTGAAACTCGGTCAGTGTTATTTTACTATATTTTAAGTCATGTACTGGTTTTTCAATTCAATGTCATTAACAGGGGCATTTTTTGTGTTTTTTATGCAAGACCTTTCATCATTAAATTCAAAGAATTTATTGCTTAGAATAAGAATTTATATCTTCTACTTGTGCTGTGTTAGTTTTGAATAGTTGGATCAGAGCATGAACACATTTATTAGGGCTGAATCTTCTCTCAAGATCTCTCTGTCCATTGCTATTCATATTCAGAACATGCCAGTCTCATTTCGGAACTCGTGGAGCCTTAAATCAGGATGAGAATTTCTAAGGTGCTTCACACATATGACGTAATCTAAGTTATTGTCTGTAGCGCTGACTCACCTCTACAGACAAGAGGCCATGAATCAGCAGTTCAAAGGAATGACCAAGGAATAAAAAATGATGATTAAGAATGTAGAGTGCAATGTGGCTTAGATTTGAGTTAGAAATATTGGTATTGTGCATGACAGAAAATTTGGATGCGAGATTCAGAGATTCCTTCATAGCAGGTTGTGCTGAGGTGAACATGATGATCCACATGGTCAACATGGTCACCTCTGCACTGATCTTGTACATGACATTACATTTTGGTTAAAGATGTTCAGGCTGGGTGATAAAATAGTATCATAGAATCATTTTCATCAATGACAAGACGAGAAATATCATTACTGTATATATGAATATATATATATTACTTGTGTGTGGCAGAAACACAGGGAGGACGACCAGTTCCAATGCCGTTTTGTTTATAAAGTTATTTGCCAGATTCCACCTTAGCTCTGCAGCCTCGAAAGAAGCCATTGCTAACTGTCTGATCCTGAATTATTCTCATCCTCATGAAGTTCTGGTAATCATCATTTATCTTAGCTTATCTTCATCTTATCTTAACTACTACTGACAATATAATTTTTACTTAAGAGAGACACTACAGATGTGCATAGCTCTACAGTACAATTCATTAAACTTTGCTGCTGGACAACCTTCCCATTTCCTCACTTCCTGTTCCCTGAGGTTCACGCTGTGCTGAGCACAGGCCAGTTGAGTGTCGGGACGGCTGTCTCAGCTTCGTCTGTGTCTCACTCTAATGTGACATTCTGGACTTGACGGCAGAGTCCACCCCTGTATTTGCTGTCTGGATGCTACAGTAAGAGGAGCGCACTCTGCTCCCCAGGGTCAGGCGGAGAGGAAATGAAGAGATTCATTTTGAAGAGTGATCATTTGGACTGAGTTTCTTTTCTGATGCAACAAACAGGCGCATCTGTGCTTAAAATATGAACCGATATGTCAAGGAGCAGAGGAGAGTCAGAAGAGTTTCACAGTACTAACGCACTTTTGTAGGAAAATCTATTTGTAATCACATTGGTTCCCTCAACAAAAAGTCAGTGTGACTTTTGGAATGAATTTTGGATATTTGCTGAAAATGATCTTCATATCATACTGATACATTTTGTGCAGCGAAATAATCGCACCACTTTAATGATTTTCTTGGGTAATGGGATTTGAAGAAATGTTAAGCTTTTGGCTGGTAAATGCCGTCCTCTAGATTTGTCCGTTCATTCTCCCCAAGGCAAAAGTTTCAACTTTAACAAACGTTCCGCTCTCTCTGAGTCACTGTCAACGTATTTATTTGTCTTTCCCTGGCGTTAATGACCATTCACAGCACTTTATATTAGTTCACGTTCACCCGTCTCTTAAATGCACATTCATATGTGGGAAATTTGAGGTTTCGGTAACTTGCCCACAACCTTATGATTAGTGGACGACCTGCATTATCTGCTGGGCCACAGCCGCCTGAGTCACTTTTAATGAGGGAGGACATAGTGAGAATGTCACTGTGTATTCTCAGTTTAGATTTTTTTCATTCTCAAACATTGTAAAGAGCCATTCATTATGGTCTATTCTAAATTTGCCCCATACATTTTGATTCAGTGTTTGCCTCCCCAGAGATTGGTTATCAGGAATGGAAATCTTCTTCCATAAACAGTGGAAACCCACATGTGCAGCGAGCAGTGATTAATAAGGACTCTTTTTTGTCCCATTTGGGACCAATGCCAATATTCCATATATCTAAAGACACCAATTAATTTACACATGTGCATTCCAACTTACAGATCACAGTGTACCTTACTCTTTGCAAAGTCATCTCGCGGGCCAGATTGGCCTCTTTGACGGGCCGGTTTTGACCCACAGGCCGTATATTTGACACCCCTGATCTAGATAAAGCACACTCAAATTGACTTTTGCTTGAATCTGGCCAGATAATGGTTCCCTGATGTCTGTTACTTCATTATTCTAACTTGCTTACTTCTCATAAATCATTACAGGGTTAAGTGGAGACACAACATCCATACTGTCCTATCTTTAGGCCCCACACAAGTAGGTCAACACTTTGTTTTCCTCCCACAAAACTCGAGCAGGAGGAATCAAAAAGAGAACATCCAGCAAAGACAAAATCCCACCTGTTACCAGTGAGGATAAATTATTCAAATTTGCAAATAAATTTTTATGGAGGCGAAATTCAAGCCCAGCACAAGGGAGCTTTACAGAGGTATGTGATATGAACTCCCCACAGGTTTCACAAGACAAGAAAGTGAAGCGACAGTAAAAACTGAGATCTCTGATTACAGAATAAAGCAAAGGAACAAACCTGAGGGAATAGACCCCAGAGCTGGATCTGCCTTCATGATGGTTTTTTAAGTATTGGGATGGAAAACATGAGTGAAAAATGAGTGGAAAATATGCACAGCATTATCTGTCAGTGCTGCACATCGGAAGGTTCTCACAGCAGTAAATATGGGGAACATCTGGCCCCTGCAGTCTGGCCACAGAGCGAGGTGAGCACAGGTTGGGGACACTTTTTTTTCTAATGAGAAAACCTGGGCGGCAAAAAAACCACCGTGTCACCATGATGATATCACAGCCTCTGCCTCAGCTAACTGAGACATCGATGCGCCACTTCCTCAGGACTCATTTTTTTATTTACACATCCCTCCTTTGGCCACAAATGAAAGAAAATTAAAGATGAATAAGTATGTGCATCCTCTCCAGTCAGACAACGATGCAGCCAAATCATGATTAACTCGAAACAGCCTCACAAACCTGAGCCAGCCACTCAATAGATCAGTAGTAGATCAACTGTTGAAGGAATGGGAAAGAAACACATTGGCTAATGTGAGGGAAGGCTTTATGTAACTCGTTATGCATGTAGGTATATCGATTGAGTAATCCCGCGGGAATATAGTTAGATGGACGCTCACAGGAATGATGGGAGCATCTCCGTCAATCCAAGGTGTAACCTGGATTAAATGGAGCTTCAGCAGCTTGTATTCATTACAAACGCTCATGTTTTCCCAGATAGTCAGCCGTCATTTCCAATGTCTTAACTTTTCATCAGGCTGACAGGTTACATTAGGAGGCTCCAGACATCTCCTGCCATCAGTGTGAACCTGTGAGAGCCGTATATCGGTGATATAACATGTTGCAATAAGAATTTGTGGCAACGTAGGATGGACCGGCAACATTTCATTTGTTAATTTTCAACAGCTACTAATCAAAATGCACGTCCCTTGGCTGATAAATAATGTGTGAGGATATATGTGAAGCCTTCAGTTAGGGTCTACTGCAGAAATCCATCGATTTTCTATACCACATCCATTGAGGGTGAGAGACAGAGGCTTCTCTGAGCAAGGTACCAATGTATCACTAGGGCAAAACCCCCAGACACAAACATGACAACACCGTTTATGCAATCCAGTGCGACAAGGATGCACGTATATCTCTGGGCTCAGGCAGGAAGTGGACGTACCTGGAGAATACCAAGGTACAGGAAACACCAAAGCCCCTCCACCATTGTTCCATTCCTGATTTTTCCAAGGAGTGAAAAAAAATTGGCGAAGAAAGAACAACCTTTGATTCCTGAATTTTTGCTGACATAGACAAAAAAAAAGTCATCATGGCGCCTGTGGATGGAACAACTTTTACTTGGCTCACAAGTCAACAGATCTGTCTCTATTATGACTGGGTTAAAGGTAGAGTCCATCATACTCAACAAGCTAGCAAGAGCAGTAGTATTTTGTAAAGAGGAGAAGATGCTCTGTTCTCGTAACACATCAGCTGGAGCAGATGGTGGAGGAGATGGCGTAGGGAGGACAGCCCTGTTGGCATCTATGACTTGTTCAGTGGTGTGTGCCTCTTCATCTTGTAGTGGATTATTGCTTTTGGGACTAGGGTGATAGAGAAAACCTTGTATTTACAAGCAAGTGCTTTCTCAGTTTGACTAAAGTTGAGAAGTTATTGTTGCATTTCCTTGTCTATATAGTTCTATATTTTGTCTTTATTTGTTCACCACTGGCTTTGGTCCAGTTTCCTTGCCTCTGTAAACTGTTAACAGGACTAAAAGTTTGAGCGATGATCTCATACCGGGAATTAAATCATAGGAAAATGAATGTGTGGAAACGACTGAAAACAGGATGTGAATCTAAAATCATCATGGCTCTTAGCTAAGTTCGATAAAAACTCCCTCCAGAAGCTCTAACTGTACCACAATGACTTCCAGTGATAAAGAACAACTCTCCCCCTCAGTGTTAGCACACAGAAGCCTTAACTGGGTGTGACTGTCCCCTGCTGAGCGATAATCACATTTATAAAACTGTGGGGAGAAACTGCCTATTTTACATTGCAATGTCTTGACAGTACATTTCTTTTATGAAAACCAATCCCAGCACTTTAAATCGAAACATTAAAAACAAAAAAAGAAAACCCACTGCCAAAGTAAAAATACAGGATTACATAAAAACAAACAGCATTCAAAAGTATAGAAAGCTGCTGCTAAGCCTGCAGATAACCTTCCCCTGCACGTAATGTACCTAAACCCAGTTAACACTGACATCACAGTTGCCTTTCAGTCTGCTGTGGACTTTGAATCAGAAGGTTCCCATGTGGACATTGTGATTCCTCAGGTAGGAAGACTCATCTTTACTTAGCTGCAGACCCTCCGGAGCCCCTCTGGGTTTTTTTTTCCACACGATTGTGAATTTTATGACTTCAATCTTAGCAGGTATCTGTAGTATGAGATGGCCAGAGACGCAAATCTGAGAGGAGGAATTATTAAAAGATGTGACAGATAATTCACAGATTAAATGCTCAAATTTGAATATTGAATTTAAAATAGTCAGACATCCATGTTGAAGATTCAAGAAAGATTTGAATCTTTCCACCTGACGCAAATACAGTGTGTGGTGCCAGTATCTCTTGATTTGGAGTGGGTGGGGGATGCCGAATCAAACGAAACAGGAGGTGCAGAGGTATTGATGGGAAGCAATCATGGTCTTGCTGATGAAGTGTGTCTTTAAACTCTGCAGATCACTGGAAACGGCTGACGGACATACAGATTCAAAACACGTGCCTCGGGTCCAAACTACAGTCAACAAGAAGTCTCATGAGACGTCCAGTGATACTATACTTTATATTACCTTTCACTCTTTTTGCTAATTTGCTTTGCAGAGATCCAAAAGGGAGAAAAAAACATTTTCTGGAACATGAAATATTTCCACAGGGAAATGTTGCTCAGAAACACGGGAGAGTTTGTTGGGGCTGAACCGAAAACTGTGATTTCATGTGATTGCAATTCAAGATAAACACGAATCCTTGACCTGTGCTTCGTTTTTTCTCCCTCTGATGAGTCCGCCTTGGATTTCTCTGTCAGTGTAGATGCACTGAAATTGCATTCTTTGGTTTAACCTGTGACCAAAGTGAATTTGGTCTCTGTTGCAGCAGAATGCAACAAAGGGAATATGATTCAGCTAGAAGGGATCCAGTAAAAATGATCAACATCCCACAAAAATGTGGAAAGCAGCTTCTGGAGTCAACTAACACTTCCCAGCATATGTTCTTTTTTCCACTGTGGAAGTGTGCAGCCAATCACAGGCTGGAACAACCCTGCAGGCAGCCAGACAGTTGAGTGGATCAGCACAGTGCACAAAGAGAATCACTGCAGATCCCACAGGGTGAAGGTGCAGCAGAGTAGATTATCTAAATGACTGACCACCACTGGTTAAAGCCACAGACAGAGATGGTAGATTTGTTGAGGGGGGGGGATTTCACATGGAAATGATTTTGGTTCAGGAGGCCGTTAGAAAAAGAGATAGTTGTCTCGGCCGTGTTTGGTAAAAGAGTAAGACACGGACAGACTGAAACACACCAGACAAGACAAGTCCACTCATCCCCCCACACGAGATGCTGACTTGAGCTTCCTATTATTTCTGGCTCTATTGGTGAATTCCTCCACGGCCACCAGAAGAAATTCTGTGAGGTTACTGACATAAAATGCGGTGACCCAGCTAAGTCAGCCCTGCTATGTGACCTCAGCCTGAGGATATCATTCCGTCAATGCAAACGCCCGGACGACAGAGCAAATAGACATGGTCCATGTCAGATGGTGTCTCTTTGCAATATTTGGGCAAAGCTCACATGTGACTATAAAACCTTGCTGTGTTTTTTTCTATTTCTAGGTTCCAATTTTGGTTCCAGTGAATGCCACATCTTCAGAAATGAGATTTAAGAGGTGAAGTCTTGGACCGACGTGACCTATGACGCCACTTTTCACTTTGACCTCTGGGCTTTTAGACACGTCTCCTTCATACCTGCTCAAGATGCTTGAGGTAAAACACACAAAGCAACAAGTCAGCTGATCGGTGGACTTGGCTTCAGGATGCAAGGGGAGGACTGTTCTCGTACTCAAGGTCAATGTGTTGACTGAGAGGCAAAAGAATAATTGCAAAATCTGGCAAATAGATGTGTATGGACTCGCGGATGTACTGCTTCATTATACAGGTCCTGTATTTCTGCAGAAATGATACCATTGTCTCTGTAAAGTAGAAATTCAAAGGAAAGAAAAATGTTGACATTTAAACTTCAACATCTGGAAAACCTCTGGATTTTACCACAAATGCCTGTTGTCAGTGAAAGGAGCTGAAAGTAAAACATCAGCTACATCTCTTCATGATACTTACTCCGATGAACATTTTGTAAAGATCCCCCCCTTACCTTTACCTTTTTCATATGATTCATTTTTCCATTATTATTGCACCTTTCAAAATCCAATCCATAGCATTGTGCTTGGAGTAGCATGGACCAGAATGAAAGCTTGCTGCACCATTGGTCAAGTTTGATTGATCGAGACCAAAGGAGATGACAGAGGGTCTTACCTCTGGTGTGGCAGGGTTGAATGTGACACTGAGCACCGTGTCGGAGTGTTTCTGCAATTTGTGGAGGAAGCTGCTGCTTCTGATGTCATACACATAGGCCTGGAACGAATGAATGGGATGAATGAGGACATGAAGACATCGACAGGAAACATATACAGAACTATGCAGTGATGTAAACGGCCTAATAAACCCACATAGCATGAATGACCACAGATAGAGAGGCTTATCATGGGTTAAGAATGAAAAATTGTGCACAAGTATATTTAGACTGAACAAGAGCTAAATGAATATTGACACGGTAAGATTACGTACAGTAAATTTATCCTAACAGTAAATGTAAGGACGCGGCTGCTTTTGGAGGGAAAGCTGATGTAAGCGTCTTCACACTGATTAAAGAGAGTATGTTCAGAGTTTGGCTTGACGGTGAGACTTGGCTCGCGCTGATCTCCGTAATCAGACACATTAAATCACACAACATCCCAGCCAGGATCAGTCAGCTCAACTGATTAATTAATCCCAAATGACTCCGCTGAGACACTGTGAAGCTGAGTATTAATGTAATCCAATCAAAATGTAGGATTATCTCAAACAGCCAATAACTGTCAAGCGTTTGTTTATGGTAAAAAGATTTATACAATATAGAAATATGAAATACTTAAACTGTAATGTTTTTATGAGAGTATGATTACCTGAATGTACATATTATTCCCCTACAATG
>JAFBJT010104835.1:129678-171126 GCA_016785325.1 Chascanopsetta lugubris
GGGTTCTCTGTATGGAGGCTGCCATGTTGCTAAGAATGGACAAACCTTTTGATTGTAATGATAACTGAGGATGACCCTCGGTTCCTCTAAGTGCTTGGAAGAGCAGGGTGATGAGAGGGGGAACTGTAGCATTGCAATTTAACCAGCTGAGGTCACTAAATCCTACAATGTCAATCTTAAAACTGTTGTTAGGAAATCCATGGGTCAGGAGTTGAAAATAATAATCATAATGTGACCCACAGCAACAGAGCACATAAAAGGATTAAACAGTGCGGTGCAAATCAACAGTATCTCATTACAAAGTACTGTAATGCAAACTTTTAATAGCTTTGAGTCTTAGTTGCTGAGATTCATCACAGCACTTGAAACTGAACTGGCCATTGAGGTTCATTAACAATTCAAATAAACTCTTGTAAATCAATTACTCTATTCACCTTGTTCATTAGCTCAGCTCGTTAGTGTTCATGAGGTGTTGGTGTTATATTTCAGCCTTAGGTATATCAGACGCATGTTATCATTCTTTTCATCTATTCAGAATAACAATAAAGGCTTGTTGTCTTTACTCCGGTGCCACGCGTGCAGATAAAAATAGACGTTTTCTACCAGACAGCGACTCATCAGATTCCTGCAGCTGTTTTGTATTATGTGCGTGAGCCCTGTCAAATGGCCCATGGGTCGAGTGTCTCTCCGTCTGAGGCATATGACGTGTGCAGTGCCTAACGAGGCATTTGATACTTGGAAGAGACGAGTTCTTCAGGAACGCTTAAATATCACGAGGATCCCCACATGGATCGGTTTATAAGAGCAGAAACTGGAGCAGGGAGCAGTGACGTGTTCATTAACTTAGAAAATAGTCAATATAATCAACTTCATATCAGATTTGAAGAGTGCAGGTCAAAGCCGGCAAAAATTCTAGATATTTCTAACGACGTAAAACAGGTTAATCTCGCCCGCAATGAAATCGTATTCTCCTCAAATTGTTTTTGGCCTTGTGTTTTTTGGAAAAAGTGCAATTTGATCTTGGTAGTCTTTGCAGAGAATTGAGGTTCTTCTTTTCCATGATTGCTTTTTGATATATGAAGACAAGTATAAATGTGTCTGGCTTATCGAAGTCTCGAGGCAGCTACAAATAAATAAGGTGCAGCCCACTGTCGCGTGCACCCTCCCTATTCCCCAAAATGTTGGAGCTTGAAAGAGATGCTTGCTCGACATTGGAGTCCCCGTAATTAATGATAACCAGTGGCATGCATATATTATTCCACTGCTTTCAACAGGCGCACACACCACAAGGAAAGAGAGAGGGATTAGGACAAGGGAGGCAGTCTTCTCAAAGCGTTCGAGTCTGAGGCTCAGTCTGGAAAAGCAATTAAAGAGCTCTTACTTCGACATGAATGTTGAACTTGACTTCTATGGAAAAAGATCAGGTCCAAATAAAAAGCTCTGACTCAAACTGTCCTCACCTTAAATGGAGGTGAAACTGATAATGTTTACCTACACTTTAACATTTAGGTCAAGTGAAATGTAAGCATTATAAAGAGTTGACCTATATATTGATCTTGGAACTCTGCTGTTAAAACCCTCTGGTGAAATGCAACAAGCTACAGATAGGGAAAATTAACTTTCTACATAGCTGGGTTTGCATATTATTATCAATAGCAGGGCATAACTGTCTTGTAAATTACAAGACCAAGAGCAACCATACACTGATGATTAAAGGTATAATATGCATGATTTGCTGGTCGGTGTTTGTAGTCAGAGTTGGCCCCTCCTCTCCTGCAAACCAACACCAGTAGAACTTGGTGTGTGCACAACTTAGACTGCCGAAACATTACATTTATAAATGCTGATAAGTGGGTAACTCGGCTAACCATCAGCACTCGCCTCACAATACACAGCAAAAAGAAAAAAGCCAGTGCAGCTTCTTTGCAGATGAACACACAGGTCATTCTTGCTACATGGTCAAGTCCAGACTGAGTTTTCAAAGACCTTGACACCGTTTTTTTGTTTTACAACTATACTTCAATATTACTGCTCTAAACTCATAAAACCCGATACCGTTTGGTTTAAACTGGGTGCTGAGTCCACTTTCCCCTGCCTGGTGAATAAAAGTGATTTATACTGCGGGTGTAGCTTTGATAGATAACCTCTTCTACGACTTCGTCACCCCTTTCAATTTTATGGGAATGAAAAACGACAGCTGAAGAAGGGATTCCTGTGTGTGCAGGACATTTAAAAAACTCCACAATTTAGATTCAAAAACATAATGTGCTAGAACAACTTACACAGTTGTCCTCAGAGCCTGTTGCGATGTAGCGTCCGCACGGTGAGATGGCTGATGAGCAGGGATGGCAGCAGTTTAGATGGTTCTCGTAGCGCCGCACACATCTGAGAAGGTGTGGAGAAATGAATGATGTCGTCAATAAACTCAAACCAACCTGGCGTGAAAGAGAAAGGATTGGTATTTGACTAATGAAATCAGTAAACCGTTTTATTGCATTGATTTAGTATAATTCCAGTTTGAGTTGCTGCAATGTTTGTATTAAGAGCATGTTAATATTTACAATGTAAAATAACTGTGTGCAAGCCATTAAAATTATTTCACCCCGGACCCAGTGTGCCAGGAGAGTGTAAAACTGGAAAGGTCATTGCTGTTAAAAAACTGTAATTTAAAGGACAATATTCGAGATACCGCGAGTATGAACAGTGTTTCCCACATGAGTGCAGTCATTTTTATAGCTTAGTGACCCGAACACCGCAGGAATAACCGAGGAGCCGAATGCCACCCTGCAGACTTCACGTTTCCACAAACATCCACGCCGGCCTAGGGCTGAGGAGCCGAGCATGACTCAAGCAAAACACAGGAAGGGAGAAGGTAGCAAGTGACGGATGGTCCCTGCGAGCCACTCCTGTGTTGTTTCATTTGGTTTGCAGCAGCATGTAATGTCTTTACAATGCCACGCACCGACGACTTGCTCTCTATGCGGACTGGCATGTCGGTGAGCGGAGCTATGACGGGGATCTGGTGAGAGAATGCCTTTGACATTCACATGCTAATGTCATTAACTAAAAGTAGGTCATATTCGCTGGTGACCGTAGGGAAATGTGATATGCCCAGAGAAGTTAGTGAGACATACCCAGGAATGGGGGGGCGGGGGGGGGACACACCTGGGAGCACATTCATAGAAGTGCTTAGCAATAAAAGACAAACTTTATGGATGTGGAATTCCTTTAAAGACTGTGTCAGCAAGATTTCTTTCTCCTGTGGCGTTGCATTAAATGGGAGTACTGTATTTTCTAAGGCTTTCCTCTCATTCCTCCAGTGCAGTGTCACTGTCAGCTGACTGCAGCCGAGAGCCTCATTAGACTGCAGCGCTTCAGCCAGAGAGTGGTCACCTGACCGCAAAGCAAACACGGCGGGAGGCCGCTGAGGTCGGACGCAGCAACGCCATCCATCCACACGTGCTGGCTGCAGTCTCTGACCGTACCCCTGTGTGTAACCCAAGACCTGAGAGAGCAGTGAGCAGAGGTCGAGACCATTATTAAGACCCAGCTGAGTTCATCCACTCCTCTCTAAACAAAGCCTGATGATGATTGACAGCCAGTGGAGCCAATCAAGTGAGGGGAAAATAGACAGGAGTGATGCCAGGGGAACACATGACCTCATCTTGGGGAGGTGATGGAACTAGAGCTGAATGTTTAATAACAATTCCATTTTGCATACTCAAATATATGCAGTAGATTTGAGGATATGTTTTCGTGTCTCTGGAGTGCAGAGTTGCACATGATGGAAAAAAAAGAAATTGACCTCCAATCATTTTGATGCACAACAAGATGGATGAGCAGCATCTGTTTCTCCATCCCCCGTCAGCACATCTGGACACGGGTCTACAGAGCAACTGACACAAGCTATCACTATCACACTGATACGAGGCTGTTTAACGAGTTACACTAAACACTCGGACGCATTTCTAGGTCAGAATGTGGATCTAACGTTTGACTGAGGGAGAGGAGATGCAAACACACACACACTCTCTCTCGCTCTCTCTCTCTCTCTCTCCATGTTGTGTGAGTGATGACTATCCGGCATTTATTCTAATGACTAACACAGACTGTACTGGAGAGTCTGATCTTCTTGAGTAGAGGCCCGTGCCGTCCCTGAGTCCACCTGGGTATTCAGTGTCAGTCATCAAGCTCATCATCGGGCTAATCACGGCTAATCACATGCAGCCAAGACACTTCAGCCTGTGCAACGACCACAGTGCAAATCAGGTGACAATCTGCTGTTTATGGTGCTGTTTATACAAATACATACGTTAGTGATGCGCTCCGTGCAGAATGTATGACTCAGCATGAATTGATTACAGGAGATTTCACTAAAGAGAAACAGATCACCATCTGTGCTGTCCCACTTGAGGCGAGGTTGGACTTTGAAGTATCCTCAGTGCTGCTGTGTGGACTCCTGACACACTGATACACAGCAGTTGGAATCACAAGGGGTCAGTGACGGGTTGAGGGTTGAAAAATAAAATAGAACTAATTCAGTGGTGGCCAGGTTACGATTTCAAATATCGAGTCTGCTTAATTTGAAAGTATTGTAAAGTTGCCGCCAATTTTTGAATAGATCCAGAGGAATGTTTTTTTATAAATGTCTCAGAAAACTTTATCCTCACTTGATCTTTAAGGAATGAACATGAATGTTTGTGCTTCTGTCTAAGGAGGGAGGTCGTAGGGATTCTCTGATGACAAAGTAAAAATAAAGTCTAGATGGAGTTTCACAAGTTTCCACTAAGTAGATTTACATTTCAAGTTATTTTTATAATCTGGGATTTCTGTGTTTTCAATGATAACACAGATTTAACCCCAGATTCTGCCTGAGCACAGAGCCTCAGTCAGAGTGTCTAGTAAAAAGTGCACAGTGCATTGCAGGTAACTGGCTGTAGCTGTGTATGATTTGTTGACGTATTCGTAACAAGAGGAACACAACATCAAATCAGTGAATGAAATAACTAATCCATTGTGTAATTTTAATAAAATAAGTTTTTAGAAGATTTAATTGAACTGCAATAGAATAAAAATAGATAAGCAACAGTATCTTCACTTTGAGGCTCTGTTCCGCAAAATTTCAAAATGGGAAGAGATTTGTCTCAAGAGCAGGTTCCAATGAGTCATAATTCTTATTCTGATACATTTACTCACACCATTGTTCCCAGAATTTTTATATTACCATATCATATCATAAGAAGATTTGTATGAACATAAAAGTTAGAGCTGTCTCCCATCAGTTCCAGTTTTGCAAGGACCATATAAAACTGAATTCAAAGGAACCGTAATTCTTCGTATGTTTGGTACGCGACAAAAACACAAACGATTTATCAGAGAGGAAAATAAAATTAACAGGATCGACTCAAGGCCGACAAAACCAATGTCTAATTTCATCTCAGAAGAATAGCATCTGCTGAGGGGAGTGCGATGACAGCTCTCAGGAGGAGCAGAAGTTGACTTGGAAACCAGGCATAAATATTTATCTGATTGTAGCAGAGAGGTTTCGATGGAGCCTGGGATGAGGGGTGGAAGCAATCGCAGACATGAAAGAATGAAATACTCAATAATGTCTCCCGCTGTGCCAAGGAGTACATTTTGAATCCTACTTGAATTATCCGCCTTATATGGATATCTAGCTACCGAGGGCCAAAGCAAAATATTCTCAGCTACTGACTTTTGGGAATGGAACAATTTGCAGATTCACTCATCAACTTAGGAATGCAGTAATTTGAACATAAGGTCGTTTTGCGCTGCGAGGGATAACAATGGAATAATGACTTTTACTGATGGCGACAATGATGCCAACTTATTTGTGGAGGATGCAGGTGTGAGAAATTCCAGAATATGAACTTAATGAGGAATACGTCTCAGCACTTTTTCATGTCAATCATTCAAATACTAGCTTCAGCCAAGTGTTCACAAAGTCACGACCCGAGTAAAAGTATTGGGTATCGATGCTCTCTTATTCTTCCATGCACTTCCATAATGATTTTTCTTTAGCACGTGAGGATTCAGTGACCGTCTATCACATTTTCCTCAGCTGATTTTCACATTAAGGACGAACTCATTACAAATCACACAGAATCAATACCAACCTCAGGGTGCGCAGGTCCCAAATCTTCACACCATCTGTGACTGCACTGGTGAGAAAGAGGTTGTATGAGTCTGGAGCCTGTGAGCTGAACATGGAGCCCTGTGAAACGTAAAGGGAAAACGCTGAGGCAGCAAATGGAAAAAGAAATACCTCATTGTCCAAAAGTGCTATATTTTTGTTGAAGGGCATTTCGCTTTGGCAAACAGAGAATTAGGTGATATATCTAATGGTAGATGCTGACATTTAAAGGTACATTGCACAGGAATTAGTAATATATTGCTGCAGCTCCCTCACTTGATCCTTCTTTTCCAGCCATACGGGAGAAAGTTTGCTTAGAAACTCAAAACGGGGCAACGGGGTGGCCTTTGCAGAGAAGACCTGGTTCTGATGTGAATATATATATAATATATAAATATAATATAGCAAAGTGTGTGCTGTACCACACTTTGCTAAATACACGGAGGATCCACTGCACATCGACGCAGTATAATTCTCCTCTTGTGAGGGAGAGAGTGAGAGAGCAGTGGTTGGGGTGTTTTTGTTTAGGTTTCCATTAAGAGTGTGAGAACGGGAGTCTGAGAGGGCATTTCCAGTTCCATTTTCCGAGAAGCTCTCGGCTCTGATGAGTTCCAGGTGAATTTTTGCCGAAGTAGGGATGGAAAGTTGAAGTGGGAAAAGCTGCTTCACATGCCGCGGCTCCTGATGTTGGGTCCGCATCGGGACAAGAAACCATAGAGTGAGGAGGAGAGTGGTGTTATGAGTGCAGTCTCCAGGCCGGGGCAATCCCTCTGATCTGCGGGAATTAACCCTGCAGCACCCAAAGGCCCTTGCGCACCCGGGCGGAGGCACCCGCGCTGACGCAACTTGCCAAGCTGAAACAACACAGCGCAGGTGTATACCACAATGTAGGGAACACAATGGCTGGCGTGACAGAGACCAGGCACTTCAGCGTAGGAGGAGCATGGTCAGCTGTGCATCATTGTTGGGCGGTTAATGCAGCTAATCCAGCAGTGTGTCCAACTAATCCAGGCTGCGGATTAGCGGGACAACCTACATGCACCAAGTATGCACAGGTCAACATGCAGAGGTGACAACGTCAAATCCTCAAGGTCGGTGAGTGCAGGCCTCTGACTGCGCATTTAATTCATAGAAACATCTGGGGATTTGGGTCAAAAATGTATATAATCTTTATGGCCCGAACATATTTCATTTCACTGCATTTGAAGTATGTGACAGCAGCGGAGAAATAGTAAAGTAAATAATATGCCGATCCCCAGACTTGCTGTGGATTTACAGCTAATATTTATGATTGAGTTTTGAGTGATGCACATTACATCACTTACAGAGCATTATAATGGATGTGGACAGAGGCCCAGGCTGTCACATTGTTTGACACCAGCAAATTGAGCCCACATTGGTTCAAGACGGCGATGTGAGAGTGGGGCCGCACAAACCCCAAAGTGCATCATGGAACAGTATTCCTCCAAGGCCATCCAGCATGGAATAACACCCCCCCCCATAACCCCCCCCCCCCCCCCCCCCCCCCTCGCTGTCTCCGATGAAAGCACAAATCCTAATGCACAGCGGATTTACATTCAAACACTCAAAGAGAGATGAATGATATGGATGATGGCGCGGCCCTTTCTGTTGGTCATGGAAATTTTAGTGCAACCGTGACATATTTTTTAACCATGACCTTCTTCATTTGGAACCACAAACTAACGCTTATATGCCCCCCCGAAGAATAGGTGGGCCTTATGTAACGTGTGCTGCACTAGTAAATGTCTTATATAACGACACAACATTTGCCAAGCAAGCAGATACTTAGAGAGTAAGGATGGAACTGATGCCCAGACAAGCAGCGTTTTAGTTAAACGTCTGTCAGTCAGTCTGGCTGAGGAGTGAAGACACATCCTCCATCACCACGTTTAGAGGGCACCACAGGATTTGTTGAACCACAAAAAGGTTGCCATATCTGCGTGTATGACTTTTTGATTTGATTAACATGAAATTGAAATGCTGGAATTAACTTCACATATCAAGAATCACACTGAAGTGACTGTGTATGATGAGAAACAGAGGTGGGGCTGCGGACCATAGATAAATCTGTTGACGTTATTTTCATTGCAGCACTCACAGTCACATTCGGAGTAAACTTTGAGTTTTTCCTAGAAATACTGTTACTTTCAACCATGGTTACAGAAATGTACGACTCTTTCTCAAACAACAAACACATTAAAGTGATGAATAATCAGAAGCATGCTGCTCTGGACATTGTTACGCAATGAGACCAAAATGTCGTACTCTGAATAGCTCTTCAGTGATGCTTCACATTAAAAAGAAAACAAATATCACAAAAACAATAGAATAAAATTCCTACACAGCCACTGGCCAACTTGATGAGTAGCATCCATGATCACTGTGAAATGTAAAATAGCCTCACCTTATTCTGAGTGATGAAATGTGTAGCTCTGCAGTGAGCATCTGGCAGCTGGGAGGCGACTGTGCATCTGTTCATATCAAACACCTGAATGGATCGATCTGCACAACACAGCAGGACCATGTCTGAGGCAGCTGCTGAGAAAACTGATCACGTGTGTTGGTTGAAAAACAGAATCCAGAGACTTAGATCTCCCCTATACTTCATATTATTCATGTGCCACTGTCAGATACTATGTGCTGCACTGTGCAAGAAGCTGAGTACAAAAGTTTGATTTTACTTTGTTATCTGACACAAAACACCCTTTAGTTTTAGTGCATTTAGCTTTTCTCATTCTTCACTGTTATTTGAGTGAAGACTGCCAGGCACTCAGTGGCATTTTGTTTGAATATATTTTCCAAGCTTTATGCAAGTTAATTTCAACTATTTATGGCTTTTTGATATTACTAGATTAAAAATCAATCAGTAAATCAAGCAACATTCATGAGGGACAAATTGATATTCAGTACTCCAAAGTAATGAAGAAATGGATGGCATTGGAAACAAATAACAAAATAAAATCAATTCTTACCACCCTGACCATCGCCACTGTTCCCACCAGTGTTCACAATAACGACATCATCTTAATTATTCTGGGATTTGAAAAGGGAATATCATAAAGAGTATTTTTCACTAGACTCTAAAATCTCCAAACTGACTAACTTAATGCATGTTGAGATTCTATACTAGATATATGAAATAAAACAACTATATAATATCCTCTATAATTAGATTATATCAGAAAGATATTCTAATTCATCCAGTATCTAATACGTTAAATGCATGTGGATTTTGGCATTGCTAACCTGCTATATCATGTAGTTACATGCCCTAAAAGGAGGGATTCTTAATGATATAAACAAATCAATCCTTGACATCCAGACAACAGCTAAGTGGCCTGTTCACAGAGCAGCAGACTAATTCCCGACAGGATCTCGCTCATCTAAACGCAGCCCAAGTCTGGATTTATAGGAAAGTAAATACATTGTAAATACTAACAAGAGGCAGGAATGCAGACATGCCTGAAAAATTAAAGACAGCTAAATGATTTACAGGTAGAAATCAGCGGTGGAACCCCCGAGGCAACACGTGAAGACTTTACAGAGCGCAGACAGACTGCGGTCGACATGGAAGTGGTCCAACCAGATGCTTCTAGTAAAACGTACACAACACATACAGTCTGCCCTCCTCAGCATCGAGGCGTCCCAGTCTGAGACTCTTCACACGGTTTATCACATGAGCAACAAACAGGAAGGATACAAGAGAGGAAATCATTGACTGCAGACAGGGCGGTGATGTCGGTGGATGAGGCTGTCGTGAAGCAGTTTGCCAGTTTGACCGAGCTCCGCTGCTCATATCTAAAAGGAGATCAAAGAATCAGGATTTCGACACGACCTTCATGAGACTCACAGCGAGGACTATTATATCAAAAATCTTGCCATCAGTCAGGAATTAGAAATCAAACTTCAGCACTGCCTCTCCAATGAATGACAGTGCCAGGCACTCAAGTTTCAGTTAACATCCAAATCTGTCCAGACTGTTATGATATGTGCAGTTATGTCTTTTGTGGAATTTGATTAAATGGAATGAAGAGCATGTAGTTATTATCATAATACGAGAGAAATGACTAAAATGGTTAAGGGTCTGTATTTATATAACGCGTTATCAAGTTGAAGACTCCACAAAGTACTTTACAGTACAGCGACTCTTTGTCTTGAAAAGTGCTATATAAATATTCTTCTTCTTCTTCTTCTTCTTCTTCTTCTTCTTTTTATTATTATTATTATTATTATCATTATTATTATTATTATTATTAGTATCAGTATTATTACTATTATTATCATTATTATTCACCCAGCCACTCAAACCTTCAAACCACAACATGTGGAGTGGGGGGAGGGGGAACTGAACCCCCGACCTGCTGTATAACACAATGAAATAATAATCAATGTAAATATGCATCAGACTCCTACAGAAGACGTGTGATTACCTCTTGATGTCATCGTGTGTGGTGTCCACGTTGTACAGGTAGAGGTGCAGAGAGGGTCCTGATGCAAAAAGCAGAAACTTGTCGAGGTAGTAAAACTGAGCTCCTCGTATGGGTTTGGAAAACGAGCCGTCGTCCTGCAGAGATTCATATTTAGGAGGGAGGGAAACAGACTGTCAAACATATTATATAGGCTTCTTCAATTTAATAAGAGATGTTTTACATATTTACATTGTATCAAAGTTACTGAGTATTTTCATGTTTAATAAGCGGGAGCATAAATAATGATGGAAAACATATGTATCTGGTGTAGTTTTGTTTAATGCGAATCAAATCGATAATGAAACTGTTTTATTGAGCACCATAAACTTTTGAATGGATCCAAATGATACATGCAAGACTTTGATCTGAGCACGCTGCCTGTGATTGGCCCTTACAACATCAACGCACACGGTTTTATGCTAGACCGTTTTATCTTAAATCTTTGTTCAATCCAGATTCCCCAGACTCTTTCATGACGAACACAACCCTCCTTTTGTTCCCTCGCATTCACGCAGAGGAGAACAAGACAAATCTCTTCAGGTCAACACAGAGGGCCATGTCCTCATACGTCCCCTGCAGCCCCACAGGGCAAGCTTAGAGTGTCATGGTGAAGCAAACTGATGGGCTGTCCTGTCTTATACTTTACAGCAGCTACCTCAACCTGTCCAGGCTCAGAGTCGCACCTCCGGTCGTAGCCAATGCGCAGGACCACAATATGGTATTCTTTCTACAGTTTGGGCTGACCCAGAATTATTTGTCATTCTGGCACATCAGAACTCATGTCCCTGAACGTGTTGCCAGGTTGTTTCACAGCAACATCAAGCAGACAGAGAGCGGGAGGCCTGGCCAAGCTCAGAAACAATCCCACCGAGTGTGATAGTTAGCATCAACGGCAGTCCTGAGGACAGACCTTTGTTTTCACTCGGCCTGGGAACATTGACACATTTCTGACTTGTCCTATTAAATGTGATACCCGGTCAAGTGAGGAGGGGTCTGCGAACCATCACACTTTTGGAATGCCGCCCCTCTACAGATGCTTCGAATGACCAAGTCACGACATTAACGCCAAGAAACACACCATCGATCACCTCTATTCATTTGGATTTCCTGTTTTGAACTCCAATGTGGATATTCTATGAAAAAAAGAGAGACAATTGAGCAGAATTACCCCTAGACTCTGACCTGCACCATTGACTGTGACCTTCCGTGACCCTCTGAGCAGAGAGTGCAATTAAATCATAGGATTCAAACCAAGGCAATTTATTCTGGATTCAGTAGCAACTGCTGTTTCACTGACACTCCACTATGTAATAATTGCCTCATTTACTAAACTGCAATCACAGCTGTCGTGGAGGAGCAGGCTGAGAGTGAGAATTGCATTCGGCATGTGTCCGTAGTTATTTTCACTTCGGAACTAATGTGAGTTTTCAGACCTTCAGAGGGAGGACATTTTTGCAATATGAAGTCACTGGCTGGTCCTCTTTTCACAGTTTGTTTCATGATTCAGACTCGGACTGAGAAAGGTTTGATTGAGGCTCAAGGTAAATGGGGATAGAGAGTCAAAGTACTGCATTAAAGTATATGTTTGCATACTGAATGCGTTTACCATGATAATAGCTGGGTCTGTGCTGCCATGCGCCCAGATCCGCAGTGACTTGTCTTCTGACGCACTCAACCACCACTGTCTGTTGAGGCTCCAGCTCACACTGCTCACTGGTTTATCATGGCCTGCACACACGCACACACACACACACACACACACACACGCACACACATACACACACACACGTATGGGCAAAGGGTGGGAATGAACTTGGACGAGCAGTGTGTGACTTCAACATTTACTTTTATGGTACTGAGTCAGAGTCATGCAGTGTGAGGAAAGGAGGATCACAGTGACCCACTGGTCACCTCAACCACTGTCATCCTATCTTTGCTGCCCCCTTGTGGACACCAAACTCACACTACTGCACCCAAATTGGAGGTTTAGGTGTGAGAGATAGTACTTGAAATTGTTATTGGTTCCATCCTAAGTGGTCTGTATCTTTTTCATCACCCACTTTTGTCTTTGTCTTTTTGATTCTCTGTTAAATCTAAAATATATAACTTTTATGTTCAAAGTTTGTATCTACACTTGTGACAGTGATGGCTGTGTTATTTAATGTTTGGACCTCTCTGGAGTCTTTCATCATAATGTGACCGCTGGCAACAATGGTGGAGCGACTCTGGGTATAAACTGTGCAGCCCAGAGGTTTGTAAGATGTGGATACTCATGTTCATTTCACGTACCTGTGTAGACAGCTGGGTTTCCAGTGAGGGAAGACTTGTACTGTAACACTGTGCTGTCGCCAAGACCACACAGGATCTTATTCCCGTCACCTCGGGGAAAGAGAGAAGAAAGTGCGTTTCTCAAATCTGCTGATTTATTATATCAATAAACAAGGAGATGTGATGTTTAAACACATGGGAGAAGCAAATCGTATTCTGAAAAATACTATTAAAATGTTGAATATAACTGTTGCTTTACGAATTGATAATTTTTGTTGAATTAATAAATTTAACCAAAAAATGCCTCATGTTGTAGTATCATTAGCCTATAGTCTGCAATCACATGAGGGTTGACTTATATTGAAGAAGTCCAGGGGGAAGGACATTGCAATGAATTTTTACAATGAATTAAGTGTATCCAATTCCTAATAATCCATTATCTCTATCCGCTCTGATAAATCTCAATTTCAATATTTCATCCCACTATGTTGTGGATATTATGGTATGTGTTGCTGCGTCAACATCGTCTCACCTGAATACTGGAGGCAGTAGACTGGTTTGTCGGTGATGCTGAGATCAGGGCGTGGAACTGAAGGTGCTGCTTGGTCTGCTGGATAATCTCTGAGCAGTAAACCTCTAAATGACAACAATCAAATGTTACTTTTCTGAAAAAAAAAAGAAAAAAAAAACGTGTAAATCTATACATTGTACTTTAAATAAGATGAACCGTACACGTGCTTGTACGCCGTTTTGGACAGTGGATTCTTCTTTGTGTTGGTTTTAGGTACGAACATCTTTCTGAAGAGCCAAACACAAAACAAAAGGCTTATGTTTTTCATCCTGCATTTGTTTGAATA
The DNA here is from genome assembly GCA_016785325.1 of Chascanopsetta lugubris. Taxonomy (NCBI): domain Eukaryota; kingdom Metazoa; phylum Chordata; class Actinopteri; order Pleuronectiformes; family Bothidae; genus Chascanopsetta; species Chascanopsetta lugubris. The sequence continues at coordinate 143,448 of JAFBJT010104835.1, forward strand.
TTACACTAAAGAACAAGCCAAGCTGTGTGGTGAAGCCAACTGGCGATATCACAAGCCTGTAGGATTTGCTGAAGATTGCGTCTCCTGAGGGAGGTTAAATAGATCCAGTTGAAAATGTCTTGCACAGCTGTGGCTGCAATATCCCTGAAGGCCCGATGTGTGGCAGCGGTTCAGTAGTTGGTCATTTCGAGAACTTGAGAATCAGTCGATGAATTCTGGCAGTGACAGTAGATGACTGTGTGACAAGTAGACAGATCTGATCCCACAGTTTGTTATTTCACACTGGTGATGTAAATCAGGCATCGTCCCACTTGCCACTCAGAAACCGGAGGGTTTGGACGACAGCCTTTGGACTCCATGAGAGGTTTCTAGGGAAAGGAGACATGCTCCAACTGACCACACCTGGAGTTCCCTTCAGCTTAACATGACAATGTGATATATTATCATGGAGGCCGTCTCTCTCTAGAGTGAACTCCGGTCCAAAATTTGACCCATGTATATACACCCTTAAAGGAGTCATACTATGGGTTTTCTGTGGCATCTATAGTCAAAGGCAGCATTGTCATCATCCTACTTCCTGTTTGAGCTGATATCACTGGCAGTCTGATAAGGGACACTTCCTGTGTCAGCTGGGTGCAGTTGACCCATTGGAAGGGACGGAGCCAGCTGGCCAGTCAGAGCAGGCTGGGCTTTTCTGTGAAGGAGGGGCAGGAGCTCTGCACAGCGTTTCAGGGCGAGAGTGAAAACAGGATTTGGAGTGGTGGACAGTACAAGGAAACTACAGTCTCTCTGAACACAAACCAAATCCATTCGAATAGAGGTCTCCTTTGATTATCGAATGATATCGATGAAAACAAAAGAAAGTTAAATTCCTCCTTTGGACTTGTTTACTCTTCAATATCGCTCGTTGCGGTGAATGGTCATTTGATTTACTTTGAAGAAACAAGCTAATTATAAAGAGCATACCCTGGTGAGGTGGTGTATCCAGACGACTTGATTGTTGCTCTGAAAACCAGTGGATGATCCTTTGTTCCGCCTGTGTGACATTGATACCAATAAAACAGAGTTAGACAAACAGATGACCACACGTAATACAAAGACAAATAACAAAGATCAAATACATAAAACAAAATCCAATTTACAGATCAACTGATATGGGTGTGCAGTTATGAGTCATACATCACATTCTCCTGTGCAAATAAACTGTCTGATGGCTTTCATGAACCCAGACGATAGAGGAGGAGTGACTCCTCTGTGCAGTGAGGATTAGATGCATCAGCCACAGAGTGTGGGATGGTTCCTCCTGCTCCCTGTTCACTGTCAGTTCCTTCACTATATTACAATGAGCTCACTTTTTCCACAGCCATTAAAATGTGTGAGGTTTTCCAAAAACCCGTCTCCTGTCAAAACACCAGCAGTAATTTAAGACTTCAGTTGCATCAGAGAGAAACATACTGTTTTTTTGTTTTGGGTTTTTTTTTTTCAGGCTCAAGTCCAAGTCAACACCAACACTATATTATTCAAGTAAGAAATTTAAATTCAAAATTGAAAATCATTGATTAATCACGTGATTTAGCTCAATAACAAAACAACAAACTATGACTTACAGTGTATAGATCAATATAGATCTACCCCAACCTGTCAAAATTAAAAAAAGGGAGCACATCTAGATCTCTTTTTTAATTCCTCTTATCTGGGAAGTGTTTCTCATGATTGATGAGCACCACCAATGTTCTATGGTTTGGGCTTCGATCACGTTTTTTAGTCAAAACAAGAGAAGACTCAACAACTTCAGAACAATCACTACTTTCCCATTTCCCTGAACTAGATTGTGAATTTCAGCATCTCCAGGGACATTTTGTATCTCCACCTGTTGATGCTGTGTTGAGTCTGTGACAGAAACCTTCCTCTTACCGTAGTTGAGTTTGATTTGTTTCTCATGGGGAAGCCTTCGTTATATCAAGTGTTTACAGAGCAAACCAACTGACCTTTAATGGTGGAAGTGCAAAACTTTTGCCTGATCTGATGAGTCTCCATTTCTACATCAACATTCACACGTTAGGGTCAGACTTTGACATGAAGCATGGATTCAATTCTGCCTTGTATCAGTAGTTCAAACTGCCGGTAGCGCAGGTGTCACAGTTAGATTAAGCAGGAATTAATCTTAAAATGTGAAAATAATTTGAATGCTAACACCTCTCGTTCCCCCCACTCACAGTCTATGACTTCTTTTAATGGATTTTAAAGCACTGAAATGATTTCTTATACAGTATAAAACGCCAGACTAACTCCTTTCTGACTCCTGCCCATGAAGAGTTACGGCAGTTCTTAAAGCAAACCCACAGCAGGGTCTAACTGGTGTGGTGTTTCCAGTTTGAAGCCTCTCGTGCTGCTGTTCACTCGTGTAGCACTTCCCTCCATCGTTTCGGGTGAGGTTTTAGGCGCTAGAAGTATCTTTTGATCCAGAACAGATTACATGTGCATTTGAGGCCAGACAACTAGTTATGTGGATGTTATGACTAAATGTTACTCAACCGCCCCACTGACCCCCTGTTCTTAGATAATGGTCTTTTAGTTTTATGGGGCAGTAAAAACAACATCATTTATGCTGACCTTACTCCACACATTTCCAAGTGGAGTCACATCTGCATAGATTCACTGCGGCATTAATGTAAGACCTGGCTAAAGTGGCACTAGCAACTGTTCCATGATATAGAAATCCTTTAATCTATCTTACCACACTTCCTGCTGGGTGCCAGTCTATATCTAAAAGCCACAAGAGGTTATTTGGCTGAATACACTGAAATATCTCTATCACTCTTTTATATTATGCAATTTAAAGAGGTGCCAATGATTGGTTTTATAGCTGTCGGGTTGCCTGTGTTAGAGGGGGGAAAGGCTCAGGAGCAGTTTATGCTTAAGTAACCACAGGATTGTCCCGGGTCAGAGAGTTGGAGATGGCAAAAAGTCAGACCTCCCTCTGAGTCAGCTGATGGAATGTGGTCGCGGAAAAAAGACTAAATAATTCAAGCTTTTAGATGTCCAAATCATAGCAAGAGCATCTAACTGTACGGTATTAATTTCACTGCAACCAGAGCATCTGGTGTGTGATCGTGACTCACTGACCTGTGAAAAGTGGGGCACGTAAGAGAAAGGAGTAAGAAGTAGAGCGGTATGTTAGGAACGGTAACTAAGGACAGACAGCAGCAGCAGAAATAAGCCAGCACCTGGAGGAACTGGAGCCTCTAGATAAATAACCACAATATCAAACTTCAACAGTAACGCAATTGCCACTGCAGTTGACATAAGTATTCGGAACTGAGGCTCAATGCTGCCACCTGCCTCTGTAGGAGCAAATTCCCATTGAGACAACTGGCACTCAGGGGTGTGATTATTCTGGAAATTGGTGACATTTGAGGATGGAAATGTTCCTATTCAATTAAGTTACATATCTTCAATATCATTTTCATCTGCATCATTATTTTAGGTGTTGGGATCGAGGTCATTCAACTCAACGCAAAACACAAATATTCAGACATCACTCTGCAGATTGGTGACATCACCCCAAACAGTTAAAGCTCCTGATTACCACTAATTTGATTAGTCGGCATTCCTGGGTCACGTTAAGCTTGATTTATGCTAGTGTGACTTGACATTAGATATCTTATCCACACCCACCACTCTCCTCACAAAGCTCCTTCAGACGTGTGCCAGACTTGCGGGAGTCACAGAGGTTTATGGTGTAATTTGTATACAACTGTGCTAATGCCTTTAAGAGTACACACGCAGCGAGGCATGTGTGAGGGCAGCATTCACAGTCTGTTCGACTCTCGTGAAGGTGTCCTCCATACTGTGGCTCTGGCATCTCCCTCAGCTCCAGCTGTGGGGATTTGAATACAAGGCCTCCTCAGAACCAACATGTAAACCTCAGTTTAGAGCACGCGTTCAAAAGAATGCTCCCAAGCTTCTAGATCCTAATCATTGACAGAGGAACCACAAATATCTTCACTCAACATCAGACTCCAAGTCTGCAATGAGGAACCGTGCGATGGTTTTAGATCCATTTCCAAGTATCTGACGCAAATTTCATCTCTTATTTTTATTACTAAGTATGTTTATTTAGATCTGGCATTGACTATTTGGATTTATTGGGCCAATTACTCAATTGAACTCATTGGATTGTTTGAATCAATTTGATTAATTGGATCAATTAAGCAATTAAAATAATTGGACAAATTGAAACAGACCATTTTATCAGTCAAAAACAAGACCCTGCTTTACAGCCTGCGACCATCTCCACCCGCAGTCCTTAGACACACAGCTTGTCCCACTATTTAAGGGTAAATTCATGGTGAATGAGTGAGAGCTGGGATGACACCTTATGATGCTGACCTTTTTTTTTAGGCTTCGCTGGTTCTTTCTTCTTCAGCTGAGCACTCAGAGGAGACTCGGGCAGCAGCGGAGAGCTGAAAGCAAAGGAGGGGGAAACAAGTTACTGGAAATGAAGGAGTGCAGCATTTTTTCCACCGTTGTGGATTATTAGTCCGTCTCATTCTCAGTATACCGTGATATTGTTGATTCATGAAAAACCAGATGGCATGAATGGCCGTAATGGGCCAAGTTAATGCGGAAACGTCGGAGTCTGAGGGAGTCACACAGGCAGGAAGCCGAGTGAGAACCAGGCCATTTTAATTCTCTGTGCCTCTGCTGCTGCTGGTGAGCTCAGTCCATCCGTGTCTTATAGAACTAAACTAAACTGGAACGTGTCAGGCAAAATGAACAAATACGTTCAAGCAGAAACATGCAAATTATTTCAGTTTACAGGCACTGCTGGATTTTTATTTTGGGAGTTTCAAGTCATACCTGAATAAATTGTATTCCTTCCCCCCCGAAGGAGGATTTTTGGCATTTATATAATGTTGTTATTGTGAGAGCATGGTTTTAACGATCTCATGTAAGTTTAAAAGCTTACACACATTACACATGTTTACATATAAGATCATTTATTGAGCAGAGCAGCTCCCGGCTGGATACGAAGGATCATTTGAGCAACAGAGAGGCAGTTGTTTTTTTGCTTATTTTGCGTCTTTTGTGGACGTCCTCATGAAGTGGACTGCATCACTGCCACTGAGTAACATTATATTATCATTACTCTGCAAATAGCTTCAGTCTTTACCTTGCAAACACAGAAAACCCTTCACCATCATCTCCAAGCCTCCTCAGGTCACAGAGATCTAACTCCAACAGCGCCATGTTGGGGGTGAAGGAGGAGGTCACCAAAAACACCAACTGTTTGACAGGAGAAGGTCAAAGTAATTTACTGAAATTCAATGAAAATAAATAAAGATGCTGTAAATGTTAATGAGCAATTAAGGCATATTGTGGGGGCTTTATAAGGCACCTAAGACGTTTATATGTGCGTGTAAGAACAGAAAAACACTCATTTCCTTCAGGCAGCAAATGAGTCAGATCTTGTAAATGCACCTTTATGTGGATTGCGAACATTACAATTTTAAGTGTAGTGTTGTTAAAAAAACCAAAGTTCAAGCAGAGGAGCCACTAAAGATGGTTGAAATTAGTATATGAAAATGAAATGAACAAATCAGTGTATTGATTTAGTTTATAAAGAGTGAATGTTTTCAGTGTTTCATTTTTCAATAATTTCTCTTGTTAAAAAAACAAACAGAATTAGACCACAGCCTTAATAAGATCCAATTATGATGACTCACAGAATTGTTGAGTCCTGGAGAGATTGACCATGATTCCGCTATTGTGACGCTCAGGTTTGAATAATCTAGAAGGATAAACATCAGTCATGTGTTGCCTTCATTGAATGAACAGTTCACATCATACCACTTAATAATAATATATCTAAGTAAACATTCTGTCATTGACATCGTGCTTATGTTATGTTTAATAATAACAATCTTGACATCCACCCAAAAGGCTTCTTCAATATTCTAACACAGGACTGGTTCAAGAGGAATTCTCTGTTTTATAATAATTGCTTCATTTGCCAAAAGTCCATATGAGGAGAGCTGCTACATTGTATGACAAGAGGATTTGTGATATTGCTGTGTACCAAATTAGGTGAGCAGGACTAGACGATATTCCAGTCATTTCCATTTCTGTTGGACTAAAATAAAGTCGAATACTCCATCATATCATTAAAGGACAAGTTTATGAGCTTACCTTTAAAATACAGCACCGTTACGAGTTCTGAAGTGGCCAGATCCACCACATAGAGGCCATCACAGCTTCCAATACAGAGCCAGCTGTTGTTCCTGCAGGGCCCCACACAGAAACATATGGAAAACACTATTTGAGTTAAAAAAGCTTTTTTCACAAATCATAGGGGGAAACAATGAAACAGCATGACAGGGCATGCCCACCATAGGAGTCAAGGATTTACTTTATTCAAGTTTCCATAGACTTCATGTGGACTAAACTATGCACACTCAGCAGGATGGAAAGTACAGTACAACCACACAGACTGAAAAACAGGGGGATTTATCTAGTACCTCCAGCTCAGGACACTAAAGCTGTGGGATTATGATGAATATGTTATATTAGGTGAGATTTATACATTATATTACTTTTATTCTGAGATTGAGCATGTATGGGACGGTGATGATGGCTGCCATTATGTGTGAAGGTTTTAAATGATGGCTGGATCACACAAAGATGAAGTCTTTGTTTGTCTCCTCCTCATGCTTTGATATACTGCTGGTCTTTTGGATTTTTTACGACATTTGAATGTGAAAGGTAACACAAGGAGATTTGAACTTGTTGATGTCAGTTTCATATTAGTTTTGCAGCTGTCAATCAAACACCAGGGGTCAGTTCATAAAATGCACAACAAGAAACTGGTGGTTGTTCCATAGAGGAGAAAACAAGTTTTGACCAGACACTCAAAGCTTTCTGTGCTGATATTGATATTGATTGATATTTGTTCATCTGACAAATACTTTTGATTATAATGGAAAATAAATTTGTGTCTGAACCATGCGCCATGTGTCTGAACCACATATTAACACCCATGGGATCTATTTCCTCTGCGAAAGTAGGTCAGTACAGAACTTTTAGAACTTCTGGGAGGTCTGGACTGTTTCTATCTGCCAGATAGTCGTTTTTCAGATAACAGGCTTACCTAAATATTACTTGACCATCGACGAATATTTTTTAAGAGTGGAGCATGAGCCAGGAAAATATCTGTTAAATATGGACCGTGCAGATCCAGAGCACCGATCCACTCCAGGAATTGTTTTTATTTTCTCCAATTTGGTGTTTCCACGTTTCCAGTGGCTTCTCGGGGAATCATTCGTACGTCTTTAGGGGACGGATATTTGAGGGTGTGGTAATAATCTGCATAAAAATTCAAATCCAGTGAATTTAAGATTACAGTGTGTGGCATTTAGTGACATCTAGTGGTGAGGATGCATGTTGCAGCTGAATACACCCCATTTCATTTCAGTTGACCTCACCAAGGAGGAGTTTAGTGACTGAAAACATGGTGGTGCAACAGGGCTGGACCTGTCCCTGATGGAAACATAGTAGGGTCATTCTGGGAAATTAAAATAAATTGCTCATTCAGGTGTTGACACAATCATAAAAACACAGCATAAATGTTATAATCCATTTCTGCCAGTAAAACTGGCAATTGGTTCCCTAAAATCACTCACTGGACCTTTAAAATGTGGTTTTATAACGAGGCCATTGGGCTTCAGCTGAGGTAAACACTCTACACAGTGACATTCAAGTGAAGTAGAGAAATGCATTCGAACGAGTCGTGTCCTTACATTGTATACCCAAACCGCCCTGCTCTATTTCCATCACTTTTTAAAACGTGCAGCTTCCATGGAGTTCGAGTCCCTCCATGCTCGTGTCGTTTGTAGCAATCGTTGAACGCACCTGAGCTGGGTTTGTTGACATCGTGTCATCGATACGTTCGATGTAGACATTGTTTAGGTTGAGAGCACCATAGGATGATGACAGTGACAGATTCCACCCTGGCGTCATGTCAGGGAAAGTCCGTCTCATTGCACAGTTGCATCCTGTCACGTTTTAAGTGCCTGCTTCCTGTCATAACATGGAGTGTTTGAACAGCCTGAAACCGTTTGTGCTGCGAGGTTGCAAAGTTTCCTGGGATAAGTGGAGTTTTCTGCGATGTTCTCTGTGACTGTGCCGACACGTGCAGCAGTTAGTCCGTGACCAGGGAGCTTTTTGGTTCAAGAATGTTTTCCACAATTTGGTGAGATTAAAAAATCTCTATAACTGAGCAGGAAGACATGTGCTGCTATCTATCGTAAAAAAAATTTTTTTCTTAAATGACCTTTAATGTTTTTCCGATATTTTTTGCGGAATCTCATACAGTGGAAATATGGTCTGAGCTGAGGCCATGATGATGGTCTCTGCAGTGACAGTTTTGTGTCTGCTACAATAAAGAGAGAAATGATATTTAACTGAGCTGAGAGGATGAACTCCTCTTTGAATCTGTTCTAAATGAATGAGTTAAACAATTTGAACCATGATAAAAACATGTAGTATGGCTGATCAGGTATGTTATTGGGCCTGATACGGTGTGTGTCACACTTAGTGCCGTGTTTTGAATAAAAATAGACAGTGTTTACTTACCCATAATGGCCATTATTGGTACCAGTTGATAGATTACATGAAGTCATTTTGAGGACTGGTTTTCCAAGTTCCACATCATCTCCAGCTGTTTGCACTGAAAGAACATATGCAGGAGAATTGTAAAGATAGTTGGTTAAAAAGTGCAGAGTACACTTTATAAATGAGCTTTATGACTGTACTTCACCTTCTTGGGGGCTCTCAGTCTCCCGATGCATTTGATGCCTTTTCTCCATCTTCTGAAGATCCATTTTGGTCACCAGGTGACATTTGTGGTCATCATGGAGAGAGAAGCACCACACCTAAATCCAACAGATGCAGAATTGTTGTATATAGACTTCAGCTTTGGTTGTTTTGATCGGTGGTGGTGATTGTGAGATGTGAAGGTGTGTGGCCTCATCACTTACCCGTCCATCAGCTGAACCAGTGATAATCTGCCTGGTGGCCTCCAAGAAGAATGCACTGAGCAGAGGAGAGGCTGGAGAGTAGAAGGATTTGTTCAGGTTAAGCGCTTGGCATGGCCAGTGGTAAAAGGCCATTCAATGGTCCAGTGTGCAAGATATAGGTGACATTAAAGGGCAAATAGATTATAAAACGATAAGGCAGATGTTTTATGGCTGTGTAATCACCTCCATGTTCAAATGTAAAAAAAAACTTGAATCACTTCTATGTGGATAATCATAGGATAAATATACTGTTTAATATCTGATAAGAATTTTAACCCATACCTGAAAGTACAAAAGACTTGTAGCACACCGTTTCTGTTTTTAAATTCCACACCTAAAAAGAAATGTTATGAAATCACAAATACAATGTGATATCGTGAGTATTTGGTAGCTTTTACAGATGTAAAATATCATCAGCAGATTCTAATGAATCTTAATTGCGTACATTAAAAGTGCAGTCCTCTGATGTGGTGACAAGGAGGTCTTTATCCCAGGAACAAAACTCGGCGGACGTTGTAGGTCCCCAGTGGCTGTACAAGGTAGAGATAGCTTCATGCTTCTGGTGTGACGGAATAAGAAAACAGAACAATTTTTTCCTTCAAAAACGTCCAAAAGAAACATTACATAGAATTCTATTGAAATGGGCTGTGACGTTTTGAGCTTCTAGAAAAAATCAAAGCTCAGCATGACAAGTATGAAGTATCTGTAACCCTTATGACAAATAGAAACGAAGTGAGCTCCAACGTGTTTAGCATGTGTGTGTGTTCAGTACGAGGACCCCTGAGAATATACCTGCTCTCATACCTTTGAGCTGAGAATACACACAGTCGGCCCAGAGCACGCTGCCACTCGCTTATCAGAGAAGCAGAAGGAAAGATGGACGACGTCTCCCAGCAAACTCTCGATAACTATTCCAGCTGCAATTTTCCCTGCAAGCAAATTCATTAGTGTATAAATGCTGACTCAGCTGTCCTGTCTTTTACTATCGCACTTCTATACCATTCACACATCTCTCTGGATACCTATTTGATTTCTAATTTCCTCTGTCTTATATACTTTCTTTAAATATGCAACATTCTCTGTGATTGTTAAAATCCACAAGAATATGACTGTCTCATAAATGTCCACTAGACGGCAGACTTGTTCATATTTTGACTCAGGGGAGGGGATCATAGCCCCACAACTGGAAGGGTGATTTAAATGATTGGGTTTTACATTGTAGATTAGGATGTAGACTAGGATTTTGTATTCTAGTAATGCGATAGTCACAGCATCCTGTGTGGATTGACATCAACAACATAAACACTATCAAAAGCAACACATATTGAAAACACCAAAGTATTTCCTTACCCTCCAGCAGTCTCTTCTGACAGTGCTCAATATTCCAGACGATGATATAATCAGCAGAGGCTGAGCAGAGGAGAACAGGGCAGCTCCCGTTTCCAAAAGTCATGGCTCCGATCTCACCATGGTGCCCAGTCAGCAGCAGGGGCTGTGGATAAACAGTCAGACTCCATTAAACAACATTCTATAAATAAATAAATAAATAAAAATATTTTTAATAACAAACTCATGCTGTCATCTAGTGGTAAAGTTGCATGTTGCAGGTGGTCACACTATTCCCTTCTGAGCATGTAACCTGTGGCAGCCTTCAGTTACTATGTAACTATGTACTATGTGTATGTATCAACAAAACTCAAAATGTATTAGGTTTGACTATTCTGGGCTACCATAGAAACACGTTGCGTAACATGAGCATGCAGGAGAACCTATTGTTGACTTCAGTTGTCATTAAAGCTCAAAATATGTTGAATACATCCACTATCACTACTGAAAAACAAAAAAAAAACATGGCGGCCCCCATAGAGAGGACCCGCTTCTCATGTAAATATACCTTAATGGGCTCATTTAAGGGTAATGGGAACAAAAATAAAAAATATTTAGGTAGTTAGAAATTCATGAACATGTCAGTTTGTAATTGTTTTGTAACATATTCAGGAGTGACAAAAATGAACAAAATCTTTCACACTGCACCTTTAATTAGACCAAGTGCAGCTGGCTAAGTAATCAGCAAAACCACATATAGTTGACATACCTGACCCGTAGTGTCTACTTGACTGTAAACCAGGATGTCCTTGCCCCGCACTGGAACTGCATAATGAGACCGGCAGCATGCTAGCTGCCGGTACGACCTGCACTTATCACGTGTTAAACTGACTTTTTCAATCAGCATCTTCGGCTTCTCCTCAAACTGCAAACAGCTAGGAATACACACCTGTCTGAGAGGGCAACTATAAAGTCAATTTCCGGTTAGAAATGTGTTTTTTGAGTTATTTGAGCTGAGATCAAATATCAGAATGCTTTGCGTGTCTAGTAAGTTAGCTGTGCCTTTGTTTCCAAGTTGTTTTGCTTCGCTTGAGAATCTCCATGGATAAAAACGAGTAAACTCCTTTAGAGTAACCAGAGTCTATCATTGCAGTCTAGCTGACATTTTCCCCTTTAAAACATTAAAGGGAAAACGTCCTTTGGATCACTCCTGTCTATCTGACCATAACTCCATTGAGTATAGTTTATGTCACCTCTTTCTCATGTTAAGCAAGAGTGAGTACACAATTGATGCTATAATTAATGTTTTGGTCTTAAACGAGTCTATGAAAGTGAGTAAATAAACTGAATGTTAAGCCATGCCACGTTCGCTACTACGTCCCTGATACCCTACTTCCAATCAACACAGGTTGTTATGACAACACCGGCTTCCGCCAATTAGATCGTCTATGATAGACAGCTCTTGGGCAAAGGGGTGCATATGTTTGTACTGCATCCTTTATTGTGTAATTCACGTGGTTTGTATCATGAACATATATTTACAAGTTAGAAATGTACCAATAACATGGTTTGAGTTTGTAATGTTGTTTTCTGGTAAACTGGATGCAGCACCTTAGCCTACAGTGGTACTTGGAAATATGGTCAGTGTGAGACCTCTGTTTTAATGGGGACGAGCAAGCTTTTCTGGTAGTTTTTTTTACCACAAGAGGGCGACAGGTTGCCATTTACTGAAGTCGTGCGCTATCAGATGCCGTTTTTGTAAACTACTGGACCATGCTGACATCTGCACTAGTATTAATATATAACATTAACATTTGATGAATTGTAGAATTAGGTTAAAAAACATTTTGTCTAAATATTGGGACAATTGGATGGTGCAACATCAATATCAATGTATTTCTTTTTATTCAGAATTGCGTTTTCATTCATGCATAATTATCTTGCGTTCTCAGTTCTCAGTCCTGTTTTATTATTCACCATATAACATCCGTATTTCGTCATTTGTTTTTGATGCATTTGTTGTGCTTATAAAAATGTTTTCTAACCACACGTTTCTAATTTCTTTGTAGGTTCTTGGAGGCATTCACTATTGGCCCGAATTAGTAACTTCACCACTTTGGACCTCACTGCTCGTTGCGGCTTTGTATTTTCACTGATTGTTTTCACGGAACTACAGAATCAGCTCTTCCCAGCAGTTTTGGCCCTAAACGAGCTGTGAGAGACACTCAGGAACACACCTTAAGTGGATTCCAGGTCTCCCTCAAAGTGGCCGGGGGATTAACGTCTATAGAAAGCATGAATGGAGTGAGGCATGCTGGGTAACGCAGTCCCCCATTGAACTAGGAAGTGACGTTTGTGTTATGTAGCTGGTAGCTGGGTGTCGTCGACAGCCTGCCTAGCAGCAGTTGGACGGATCAAGTCGACGTCGACAGTCCTTGGGATATGACTGAGATTTTGTAGTCGGGAGCTAACTTTAGCTAGCCCATTAGCAGATTGCCAGTGGTGTTAGGATAACGTTAACCGAAAGAGGGTGGCACGAGTACCGACGTTTTCCCGGGATACACCCGCGTTTCCCGTTAGCGTAAACCGTGGTGAGAGGATGACGCGGATAGAGTTAACGGTTTCCGGCGAGGGGAGCTGACTCAAGTTAGGCTAGGTGGCTAGCTTAGCGTGCTAGTGAATCTCATAACTTATCGTGTGTACTGTATGTGTGTGTCATAACAACACTGAGTGTTCGGCACTAGCTTGGAAGTATCTTGCTGTCACAATTGCTGGCGTGTTAGCAAAGTGCGCCGGTGAAGTCGAGCAGTTGCGGTGTTTGTGCTAGCACGGCCAAGCTAGCCGGTAGAATTTGGTACCACCATGAAGAAGGCTCAGTCGGACACGCTGGGGTTCGTTGCTCAGAAAGACATTGTCTACAACAAACTTCTGCCATACGCGGACCGACTCGACGAGGAGTCCAATGATATTCTGGGTAAAATCAAAGGGAACTTAAGCCGAGCGGTTCAACTCAGAGAGATATGGCCCGGTGTGCTTTTCTGGACCAGGAAACTCTCCACGTAAGTGACGCTAAACATTTACATCACATGATCTATCCTCTCTCAACTTTTTTATGGACCGCACACAAACGTATTTTCTGACGGTACATGAATCATGTTAGGCAACGCTGAAGTTGGGTCATTGGCTGATGACTTATCTGTCTGCGGTGAGAGCATGTGTTGCTTCACAGCCTGTCGTCTTTATGACATATTGAATGTTAGTTAAGTGTTTTCACCACACCGACAACAAACAGCCCAGTGTCTCTGATTAGGGACGGTAACAGTGTCGTAATTGGGCCACAGAGTGCGAACTACACAACCTGACCCAGGCTGAGCACACAGCCGCAGCAGTGGGTCATTGACATTGCTCTCCTTTTATTCTTGTCAAGTGATAAGTCAAAATAAAAACACCAGACCTCTACGTTTCCTGTTTACCTGTTATATATTACAATACATTAGAGAGTAACACCCTCATATCTATAAATGATGACATGTCAGACTAACGTACGTTGTTGGTTTTACTTTAAACTTAGAGAACACCACTGAAGCTATTGTATACACCATATCTGTACATTGATAATGTATCCAAAATATTACTTTTAGTGCCTTTAACAAATGCTTTGTTTTGTCTTTTTAAAATTGAAGCTTAAGACATGAATGGGGAAGACATGGCTTCAGTGGAGGCAATGGAATGCACTTTTTAAATTACTTAACCATATTGATGACCGTTAAAGGCACACGTCATTAGTAGTTGCATACTTTTCTGAAGTAATTTACTGAAGTCATACTGTGTTTTGATTATCTATAGTGACTATCATTTTTGAAATGGATGATTGATATTTCATTCTTGCCAGTAAATGGATTTAACCTCAGTTTTAATTGTGCTGGACCTTTGAAAATGAGATGCTGCAAAATGGGCCAGTCTGATTATCAGTTGACCCATACTAAAAACAACTTCTTGTAATCTTATCTTGGGATCCATTGATGAGTTGCCTCAATGAATATTGACTCTCAGCCAGCTTCTGATATGCCACATTTTAAGGGTTTATTTGCTTATGTCATCTGTTGAAAGCCTATTGCCCAATGGATAATCCAAGTCATAGTTGATACAGCAAATACCAGCATTACGTTTGACCCCCTTTTCAAAATTGATCATTTAGTGATTTTGCAACATGTTACATGCTAACATCCACAATGAAAACACTGTCAAGTCGAAAGAGGATTGACAGGGTGCTGTTTCATTTTGGTGTACCTTGTTGCTGGGCTGTCTTTAATCCGTCTCAGTTCACAATGCTGGCACAGTGGCCTGTCCAAGAGTGAGTCATTGCCGGCTCAGAGAGATGGAAAGTTTACTGTAGGGGTGACCCAGATTCTCATCATTGATAGTTTAGTATTTAACAGTGATACAGACATTTTAAATTGGGCAATTTCAAATGTCTCAATGGAGCTTTTTCAACTTTATTTCATTATTGAGGCTGTATTCCCACCCTTAATTTTTCAATGTCTGATTATATTGTTCTTTTCGCTCCCTGAGTTTGTGTTGCTGCTCTCTGGGTCTCAGTTGTTTACAATTCATGATATACTCAACCAATGATAAGAAAAACTGCATTTCTCTTCTAGATACATGAGGTTGTATGGGCGAAAGTTCAGCAAAGAAGACCATGTACTGTTCATCAAGTTGCTCTATGAGCTAGTGACGATCCCCCGACTGGAGATCAGCATGATGCAGGGCCTTGCTCGGCTGCTTATCAACCTTCTCAAGTAAGAATGGGCCCCATTCGTCCTACTTAACACTTTGCAAACATCCAACAGCACCTCACAGTAATTGATATTTTATTTTGATGTTATTTTTTCCCCAAAGATTAATGTTCGATGATGATAATTGTTGATCTTAAGTTTTATTTAGTCCAAAGTCGTATGGGCCATGACGTTTATGCTATTCTCATTCAAATAACAGGAAAAGAGAACTTCTGTCAAGGGAGGACCTTGAGCTGCCCTGGCAACCTCTGTATGAGCTTCACGACCGGATTCTCTTCTCAAAAACAGAGCATCTCGGCCTCAACTGGTTTCCCAAGTATGCCTTTATTTGTTGTTATTGCTGTTTCCATTATCATGACTTTTGAACATAATCAGGAAATGGTATACAAACATCTAGGAAGGAATGCAGATTTTCCATATTCACACTCCACACATTTGGTGACTTTGAGAGAGATCATTTGACATTTTGCACCACACTTGAAATTAGAGATATTTTCCATAGTTTTCCTCCAATATTTAACACTTAACTGTAGTCATGATTGTAAAAATGCTCAGTTATAGAGGAAAACCATTTTGACATCTTGATTTTTCCATCATTGAAAGCATATCAGGACAAAATTCCAGCTTTTCCAGTTCCATAAAAATTCCATGTTAATATGAAATTGTACAATATACATTTAGATTTGAAATTTAAGACACAATTGTCCAGATCAGGTAATTTCACACCGTGACCCATCATTTTTAACTTGGATTTGTTGTTTTCATTCATATCCTAGCTTTTCTTACTTTAACAAATGTATTTAAATGAACTGAAAGCTATTTACATGTTTGTAGAACAAGTAAGATTGTGTTTTCTGTCACACACCATTCAAAACTCCTTTTTTTGGGGGTAAAGTTACCACCGTGGGCTTTACACTTTGCAGTAAATGATGTAGGCTTTGCAACGCCTTTGGATATTCCCTCTGTGTATTAGCGAGCAGTGCGAGGTGCTCTTTTATGGTGCTATGGGAACATTGTATATTCATGACGGAAATACCTGGCAAGCATGTCTTGTTTATGTTTCAGCTGATGAATTCAAGCTGCTCTGGCCAATTGCTGACTTATTTCTGTCCAAAAAAAAACCTCAACACAAAAAGTTTGACAACTCCATAAATTATATAAGCTGATGCATCATATGTTTATATTTTTAGTGATTGGCACTTGCTGAATGTGTTCTTTATGCCTTTGTCTCCTTTCACATTCAGTTCTCCACGGCCTCGCTCATCCTCTAAACTCATAATGCTAAAATTGGTTCAGAGGTGGTAAGGACAATACTTCTATTTGTGTTTTTTAACTTTGAAATCATCGTTTGAGGCACTTACTTCTTCCTTTTCACTCTACATTGCATGTGAAATCAAAAACCGAACACCCCATAGGCAGCTTGTGACAAGAGAAAAATTAAGACCTAAGCAATGTTAACATTTCACCCATACTGGAGACTGTCGCACTGCAGCTAACAAGTTTTCCCCTTCTTCTCCCCACTATATCAAATACAACAGTGTAATCATTCACTGTGTAGATTCTTTCATCTGTTTTCAGGGGTTTCTTCTCATCTTTCATGTTGTGTCTCAGCTATAGTGGATTACGTGGCAGCAATATAGAAGCAGTCCTGTCAGCCATGTTAGCAGATGATACAGTCCATATTGTTTATTTTACATTACATAACATTAATTACTTCGAAAGCTTAGTGGTGGCATTAGCATTTACATTAATTATCTCTCAACTATAATCTGTTTGGCCCATGTTCAGGGGGATGTTTGCTGTCATATATCCCTCTTAGCATGCTGTGACGTTAAACACCCATACACTGCCACACAGCGTTTTCAGAAGTCACAGGAGGAGGAGGAGGGCTGTCTCTTGTCACGTTCCCTCCCCTCCTGGAATGCGGTGAGGTGAACGTGTGGGTTCATTTCGACTCAGCTACAAAGGTCACAGAGTGTAGTCCGGGGTTCCTTCTCCCCGAGTGCCTCAGCAGTTTGTAACAGGACACTCGCTTTGACTCACTCTCCTGTTGTCGTTGCTGGATCTTGCCCTGCATGAGTTTGACTCATGGTCTGTAGCTTGTGTGTTGTGGGCTTCCAGCATTCAACATCTAAACCGTTGCACTTAAATAGCCACAATGTGGCTGGTAGAGTGTCTCCTGTGATTCAGCTATTGTTGGAGTATTAAATGTGGAGTCTGCTGGCTTAAAAAAGACCTGAATAATGTAGAGTTGAATAACCAGTTGTTGTTGAGTGGGACTGGCAGGGCATTTCCAACCAGGCATGGCTTGAGCTTGCATGTGAGCTGGGAGGTGGGATTGCGAGTCGGAAGCTCATGAGCCGTGGTTATATTGGTCCCAGGCTTTATGTCACAACAGCCTATATGTGAAGATAATCATGTCGAGTTGGTGATGTGTGAGGCATTTTATTTTAAGATGTAAATCCAAACCCACCTCTATGAAAGCCGCGATACAGTTCAAAGTGAAACATTCTGGAGACTATTGGGGTATTATTAGTATGAGGTCATCCAGGTAGGTCAACTACTATGCTCTGCAATCACCTTGTTTATTTTTAGCGTCCAGATTATAGGCTATTAATTAAGTTTTACTACAACGCCCTCCCTACCGTTTAATTTACTCCTGCCCAGATAAATGGTCAGTTGTTTAAAGCAGTTTTTGTGTGCATGCAATCAAAGTGAAGTTGCATTGGTGTGAGGGCTGTTAAACTGTCACTAACATCAGGATTTACCCACTGTTTGAACATGACCTTGACATTGTTTTGTTTTCTCTTATTGCAGCTCTGTGGAAAGTGTGTTGAAGACTCTTGTGAAAAGTTGTAGACCGTAAGTATCTAATCATGTCATTGTCCAAGAATCTCATACAATGTTTCATCCGAATATTTAGACTTGAAATTTAAGATGACGTTTCTAATATATCACCTCTGCTAAACTGTTTATTCACACAAGTTAGGATTAACTGAAATGGTATGAGAGAAAATCCTTTGTTTAGAAGTATAGATGCTTCAGCTCCCATAGCTTTGCTGTCACCAACAGGTCACTAATAGTGCTCATCCCTTGTGGTAGAGCATGCAGATATCTTGGGCAGGCACTCAGACTCGTCCCTCACTTTGCACTTAGGCAGATAATCCTATTATCTCATCTAATTTTGTCTTGCGGGAGAGTTTCCTGTTATGGCGCGAAGGGAGAGTGATTTGTGTCCAGTATGCTGAGACTCTTTGGATGAACAGTTTGGCACAGGGTTGTCACCTTGGTTAGAATTAACAGTTTTATCAAGGCCTCTGGTAGAAGGGGAAGTGACCTGAAATAACCTGCAGGGTTTACACAAGCACACAATGAACTGTGAAAATCACCCCAGGGGACTGTGAACCCAGTGGAACCTCTGGATTCACCCAAACAGCTTAAGATGTGCTGGGTTTATGATTTATAATCTTCTTTTTGTGGAACAGTTCACTCAGCATCTAATTTTCAGTGGCTACAGCTGTTGCATCAGCCTTTCTCTCACCTGTCTTGATGAATGGAAACTGTTAAAGTTAAAGCAATCACACGTATACTGTATGTATTTACCCTACGTTGATGTAATCTAAATTCAGGGGCTGTAAGTAAAAGCTATTGATAGTTTGTCATTATGGTGATTATAGTTCTAGGTTAATCAGGTAATTGGATAGACAAGCGCTAAATGTTGTCGTTTTCAGCAAATACACTTTTCTCGACAATGCTGTTTCAAACTGAAACTGAAAACAGGAATTGTGCATGGTATGAAAAGAGGTTTTTTTGATGTATTTCTATCAGTGCTTTTAGTCATGCCTAATTTAAATCATTACCACATGAGTTGATGACTAATTTAATAGTTTGTATTTTTTGCTTTTCATTCGTGAGACACTTCTTGAACACCTGAGTGTGTTCTGAGTTGTGAAAATGTGATATGTGACAGACCTAATAGGCTTGCCTTCTAAGCTGACTTTTTTAAGTTGTCCATATATATATATGTGTATATATGTGTATATATATATATATATATATAATACATATCCATTCATAAGCTGGTAAATTATATTGATAACCTTTGTTCATTACAATTTCTCCTCATTTTTCATCCAGATACTTTTCTGAGTCAGCCACGCAGGAAATGCTTGTTGAGTGGAGACCACTCCTCTGCCCATTTGATGTCACCATGCAAAGAGCCATCAGCAACTTTGAGCTCTTCCTCCCCACAACTCTTCCTCCAGAGCTGCATCACAGGGGCTTCAAGTAAGAAAACAACTATCTCTCCTATTTCAGGTTGACATCTATGCAAATACTGCAGTCTGGAAACTTTGGCAGAGCCTCTGATAAATGTCACCTCTTACCTAGTGCATCAGAAGTGCTGCAGATTGTTGACCTAATGCATACTTTCAGAACTATGTTGACTGTTATAAAACAAAAACCTTTGGCAGGGCAACAACGCCAGTAATCTTGAAAGTGACACTGCTGTAAAATTTAGGTCATAATCCAGAGGGAACTTGGAGGGTGTTGGCAGCTGGAATGTTTGGTGCAAACCTCTATAGAGAGGACCTACTCCTTATGTAAACATAAAACGCTCAATTATATATTTGGTTGTTTACATGTTATTGATTAACCACCCAAATATATTAATTGCTTATGTATTTCATTTCTGCCAATAGCTTTGATTTAGCTTCACCGTACTTGTCACTAAGTATTATTGCTGGCAAAAAAAACTGAAGTAGTTCTCCACAACTTTCCCACAACTTTCAGTAAAATTTCACTTCAGTGCGTTTTTGTAAAGTGTCATGTATACAATATGCACTTGTTTTCTCTTTTTCTAACAATATTATCTATCAACAGGTTGTGGTTTGATGAAATGATCAGTTTATGGGTCTCTGTGCAAAATCTTCCAAGCTGGGAGGTGGTAAGTAGTTGAAAATATCTGTTTAGAATGTGTCAAAATATACTTTACTGTTCTATATTCACTGTGTGACCTACTTCTTCTCAGCATCTGGTCAGTCTCTTTGCTCGCTTGGCAAATGACAACATTGGCTACGTTGATTGGGACCCTTATATCCCAAAGGTTTGTTGCTCTCTTTATACCGAAACTTCCTTTCTCCAGTACTCATAATACAAATTTAGTGCTTGTTTTTAGGTTTGTGGCACACACTATATTCTCTCTCTTGGCTATTGGTATGTGTTTCATGTTCATTGCGGTTCGACAGATGCACAAACTATCATGTTTCCTTGTTGATTCTTCAGTAACTAATAGGAAATGTCTTGCGTCATATTTGTATTTCAACTGAGGGACCTTTGAGGTCTCCCCACAACGCTGTATGTGTACTATGAAGTCAAGAGTTTTCTACATCATAAAGATAGCTTTCTTGTAACCTAGCAAAGTCACCATGGTAACCTATGCTGAAACTTAACCTGGTCTGCGACAGGTTATTTTCAGAGCTTCAACTTTAATTAATCTAAGCTCCACTGGTTCACTCAGGATGTTAAGACTTGAGTCAGTCCGGTCCATGGCTTAAAATAGTATATATATTTTCTTGTTTTGCACCATAACACATGCACATCTTGTGTTTTTTTCCCCAATGAGAATAGAAATTGATTGGAAAAGCTGCTGAAAAAATAATCAAGTATTGAGACCTGGATTGTAACTTTGTCCCTCTTGTTTTAGATTTTCACAAGAATTCTGAGGAGTTTGAATCTCCCTGTGGGGACCAGTCAGATGATGGTACCACGATATCTCACCAATGCCTATGACATCGGCCATGTGGTGCTTTGGGTCTCATCCCTCCTGGTTAGTATATTCCTCTTACATGTTTTTGGAGGTAGAAAAGTATATATCAATGAAAAACTGTTGTGTTGTTTTCAGGGAGGACCCAGTAAGCAGACACAAGCACAACTCAGTGGCCTTTTCAACAGTATTACATCCTTCTTCCACCCATCAAACCATGGACGTTGGCTGGTGAGTCAGTACTTCCGACTATGAAAGCATAAACAATAAAAACTTCATTATTTCCGTTATGAAATCACTAGAGCTCAAATGAATGGAATTATCAACAATTTCTTTGAAATTGAATGTATTTCAATTCAGTTGAATGGAATTTAAATTCCCCTTAGAGTAACTATGGTCAGAGGTTATGAATACTGATTACCTTTCTCATTTAAACATAAAAACAGTCTTCCTGTAATGAATGGTTGAGTATGGGCAGTGTGATGATTATATTGAACAATTCAAATATAAAAGTTAGACCTCATTAACGATAATTTCACCACTTCCAATGACTAAGAACATCACTCAGCCAGCTTCATGTTAATGTATCTTAACAAGGCACATGTCAGCCAGCATTTACTCTCACAAAGAACATGCTTAGCTGTCATCTTTTTCCATGAAGCTTCCGGAAATTTCGTTGACTGAGTTTACGTCAGTATCTAGCTCAGAAGTGGCATGTGAGTGAGGAGTCTTTGGCGCTATTAAAGGTCACTGGGAGCTGAGCCACATGCCTTTCTGTTTTGAGGAACCTCCTGCACTCAATGTGTAACGCCATAGGCAACAACTTGTCCACACACAAATATTTATTTTTGGCTCTGGGGACAAGATTGTGCACATTTTAGACTGATGCTTTGAAACACGAGATGTTGGCTGTCGTTTTTGTTACATGTAAACAAGGTTTTGCAATCGAGGAAGTGTAAAGTGCAACTGAAGTCAGGTTCTAATGCCTCATTGATAAACAATTCTGATGAGTGCTTATGTAAATGTACCTTGTGACATGTTTCACAATAAACCAGGGCACCAATGTAGCAATAAACTGTGAAACATGTCACAAGCCACATTTACATGAGCACTCGTCAGAATCGTTTTTTGTTCATTACTTTATAGCTGATAATAGTCAAATTGTCAAGCTCTTGATTTGAATTATGTTATTGAGTCATAATTTTGGATCAATTATTTGACCTGATAGCTGTTATTTGTGTAAATTTGAGGGCAACTATTTGCAAAAATAGAAGATGATACTCATTCTGCCCTTATTTGCATTATGTAGACATGTATTCATCTAAGTTACACTATAGTATCCTATTGGAGTTTTCTCAGAAATCTACGATGACGTGTTGCTTGAGTCATTGCCCTGGCTTCAAGGGTAAACAAGTGTTAGGGCATAATGTTTTTCTCGGGTCACAAATAGACTCTGCTCTGTAACATGTAAACAGAAATATGAAAGGGGGATTATATTTGCAACTCATGTAAACAGTATAATCTGGAATAATTAGTATTCTGATTAAAGTCAATAGTCTGATCGTTGGTCCCCATGTTAACTGATTAATGCAAATGAAGTCTCTTGGTATGTATTCAAAGGTTATGCACATATAAGACAAGCAGACAAACCTGTGTTCACAGTGAACTGGTTTGTGTTTGTCTATTCATTATGTCACATGTTTCTCCACATGCTCCATACAACACCCTCTACATCTCCATTTGTCCAGACTACACGGACACTTGCTGTCCACCTGTTTGTCACTCTGTCATGTATCTGTCTCTCTGTCCCTCTAACCTCATGTCCAGATGAAGCTCATGAAGCTGCTCCAGCGCCTTCCAGCCAGTGTGGTTCGGCGGCTGCACAGAGAACGATTCAGAAAGCCCACGTGGTTAACGCCAATACCCGAGAGCCACAAGCTCACAGAGGAGGATATTACAAACTTTGTGGACAGCATGATGCAGCCAGTTCTGCTGGCCATGTTCAGCAAGACAGGCAGCCTGGACGCAGCCCAGGCCTTGCAAAATCTGGCCCTGATGAGGCCCGAGCTGGTCATTCCCCCTGTGCTGGAGAAGTGAGTCTGCGCTAAGGCTTTTTAATTTTATTTTTTTCAAAGTTCTGCCTCTTTAGAATGTGGAACACTGTTGTTAGTTTTCTGCCTTCGGTGATTAGCCACACTGAAACAAGGACAATGGGCTTATTGTTTTCTGTTTCTGTTATAGAACATACCCCGCTCTGGAGACTCTAACCGAGCCCCATCAGCTGACAGCCACTCTGAGCTGCATGATTGGTGTGGCACGGAGCCTAGTGTCAGGTGGGCAGCGCTTTCCTGAGGGGCCCACTCACATGCTGCCCCTCCTCATGAGGGCTCTGCCTGGCGTCGACCCAAATGATTTCAGCAAGTGCATGGTGCGCACCACTCACACCATCTCCCTTTATTTTTGGTAACAGTATAAAGCATAAACTGGATGCATCAGATCTAGACATTATTCCCATTTCCCACAGATCACATTCCAGTTTATTGCTACATTTGTGACTCTTGTGCCTTTGGTGGACTGTTCATCTGCCCTACATGAAAGAACTGACCTAACAGAGGTGATCTGTTATTTTTCTTCTCTTTTCAAAATGAGACTTCCATGATCCACTCTTCTAACTTTTACATTGTTATCTACCATCATCTTTAGGTGGAAAGAGAAATGTGTTCAGCCTCAGCTGAGTTCGAAGACTTTGTGCTTCAGTTCATGGACAGGTACGCGTTGTTCAGATTAGACACATTGTCTGCATCAAGAGATACATGATGTCACTCGTCTGTAGCAGTTTCGTACTGTAGCTCAGCTATGATCCCGATGACAGGGACTAGAGCTCTCAGTCATCATGAATGAGTTACACACTGGAGAGGCCATGTATAATGTCAGTGTACATGTCAGTCAGAGGGGAGAAAGATAGGGTGGAGAGGTAAATCATGCCCTCCAGCTGTATGGAAATCAGGTGAGTTATATTAGACAGTTAATGGTTTAAATGTGAATGATATTTGGGCAGTGCAGGAAGGCTGGGCAATTTTGCGATATATATCAATATTTTGTTTCCCCAGAAAGTATCGCTTTTTCAGCTGCGAGTAGCGATACATCCCTTTTTTGCAGAAATTAAATAAAGATATTATATAGAATATACATGTTTTTTTGTGTGTACAGATGTTTTGCCCTGATAGACAGCAGCACTCTTGAACAAACTCGAGAGGAAACAGAAACGGAAAAAATGACTCATTTGGAGAGTCTGGTTGAGCTCGGCTTGTCCTCCACCTTCAGCACCATCCTCACCCAGTGCTCTTTGGATATCTTCAAGGTTAAGACTCAGCCCTCATGCACACTTGTGTACACATACATTCTTACATGCAAACAAACTGATTTGTCACATTATTTCAACAGGTGGCTTTGTCAAAAGTGTTCAACTTTGCAACAACCAACATCTTTGAGACACGTGTATCTGGGAGGATGGTCGCTGACATGTGCAGAGCTGCTTCAAAGGTCTGTCTCATCAACACAGACTTGTAACCTCGACTCATATCACCAACAAAAACAAAGCTCATTTATTTACTTTCTTTTTTACTTGTTACCTTTCTGTCTTCAGTGTCACCCTGCAGAGTCTCTCAAGATGTTCGTGCCACACTGCTGCAATGCCATAAACCAAATTGCTGTCAGTAAGTGATCTCCTCACAGACACAAGCGGTTGTACAAAGAAAGGTTTTGAAGGCATGATTTCTCAGCTGTGAGTTGTCACTTGCCTAATGCTCATTCTTTCTGATTACAGATGAGGAAGTGTTGAATGAGGAGGAGCTTGACAAAGAGTTGTTATGGAATCTTCAGCTCCTGTCTGAGGTGATTATTGATTTACTTTGTGGCGTTCTGTATTCACCCACACACACCTCCTGTACTGCAACAATATCTCGTGTACCCTAGGTGACTCGCGTTGACGGCGACAAGATCCTACCCTATCGGTCTGCCCTGGTCCAGATTTTACAGTTAACCCTCCACCTCAAGTGTAAGCAGGGCTACATTCTTGCCTGCAACCTTCTTCACCACGTCCTTCGTTCCACTGCCCTCATCTACCCCACAGAATACTGCAGTGTACCAGGGGGCTTCAACCAACCAATCAGTGACTACCTACCCATCAAGGTTTGGATATTGCTCAACTGTTCATTTACTTTTCATTTACATACTTGTGGATGTCCCACTTGTCAGGTCAGCTACATAAATCCTTACATAATTGTGCTGAAACATAAAACACTAGTAATCAGAACATGACCTACCGGTAGTTTGACTAGTTTGACCTCGACTTTGTTTAGACAGTGATTGAGTGAAGACAGTCCGTACTTTGAGCTCACTAAATCTTCGATACCGAGGAATGTGTAGTCAGGATCATACTGCAGCATTTCTCTCCCTAATGAAAGTAATGTTGATTTGGTACATGTTTTGTCAATGGGTTTTGTCCCATGCAGGACTGGGGTCGACCTGGGGACCTTTGGAATTTGAATATCCAGTGGCATGTCCCCAGTGTGGAGGAGACGTCCTTTGCTTTTTATTTACTGGACTTGATCCTCCAGCCTGAACTTCAGCGCCTTCAGAGATTCGCCCAGGGTGGACAGGACATGAGCAGGTGAAGAGAAACAACTGACTTGACTGCCAGAAATTACATGTGGTTTTACACTTATGTTGCAAACAGCAGACTGTATTTTTACCATGTGTGTGATCATGGTTGTTCTGTGTTTTCAGAGATGATGTTCTGCAAAGCCTGACCATTATTCAGCACTGCCTGCTGGGTGCTGGGAGTCTGATGCCTCCTTTAAAGGGAGAACCCATCCCTGAACTGTAAGCAGCAGCATTAACATGAGCATCATCTGTACTGGAAAATAATGAATGTTCTAAGTCTTTTGAGGAGGGTACCCAATAGGGGAAAGGGTTACTTATACAAATTATACCCACTATTTCGTTGGTACATCAAAGGAAAATAAATGGTCCATGCTGCCATTCTTAGTCTTTTGAGGTAGGAGTGAGTAGTGACCAAAATAATCACAACAATAAAACCAGCAGGTAAGTGGTCATGGCCACCTGCGCTCCCCCCCAACAGACTTGCACACACCCACACCAAAACAAAAGCACCACTTCATCTCGCAAGCTGGTGGAGTTCTGACAAGCGAAGGGAGCTCCAGTCTGGCGTGAACGAATGCACATACTAGAGCAGCAGTCATTCATTTTCAGACTCCATTCCTGAGCAATTATGCACTGTTGTGTCTGTATCAGAGCTGACTAGTTGTCTTGAGATACTATTGGCCTCCAGGACCAGAGACCTGGAATGAAATGTACATCACACACCTGCCACATCAAAACATTTTCTTAGAAAGCATGGCTTAAGTCACTTCACATAATTCACAGGTTGATGGAGGCAACTGAGCAAGTCATGGAATCGGATTGTTTAGCTTTTGTATCAGCCTGTTAACCAATCAGTATCTTTGTGCAAAAGTTACTGAAGGCACCTTTTAAGTGCTACTTCTCTCTTCCATGAGTGTGCTTGTGTCCTCGTTACAGCATTCATTTACCGACTGTTTCAATTTTATTTTTTCCCCTTCAGGGTTCACAGCATGGTGAATCTAGATGAGACCATCCTCTACACAGGAATGGAGTATGGTAAGAATACTACTATGTACTATGTAGTTGGTTTTTCTAACAATAGATTTTAGACTAACGTTATCTCTACCTGCAGATGCATCCAGAGAGAACTACAGAGATGCCATCTGTAGTGTGATGAGACTGCTACTACGTAAGTCTCACTCAGTTATAGTATTCTGTCTCAGACTGGTGATCACTCTTTAATCCACACTTGCATCACCAAAACAAGCTGAAGTGTTCTTCAGCCCAACGGGACTACTAAGCTGCCTTTAATTTGTGAAATCCTTCTTTCAGATTACATCCTGGAGCACTCTGAGGATGACACCAAGTCTCTTTTCTCCATCATCAAGGTGGGAAAGCAGTATAATAACCTGTATACTTTACACCTCTTCATTTATGAAGGAATAAATGATGAATATGAATTGAATAATATGCCAGATGGCATCAGGGTAAAAATATCCTGCTGGCTTTCACACCCATTAAACCAATATTCCCTGATATTTTACCCTTATTTATACAGGAGCACAGCATACAGCTCTAACAGGTTATTCTTTAAACAAAATAATATACACTTCAAAGGTTCTTTGTAACGCCACTGTGGAGCTCTTTGTTTAAGTTTTTAAGTTTTTTCTGGATTTATTTGACTCAATTTGGTCCCTAAATCACTCCATGTCTCAGACTCAGGCTACTGTCAATACCTGGAGACCTGAATACAATGTTTTGATGTTGCAGGTTGAACTTTATTCTGTGCTTTTGTCCGTCACCTTTCAGATCATCAGCGACCTGTTGCACTTCAAAGGTTCCCACAAACACGAGTTTGACTCTCGCTGGAAGAGCTTCAACCTTGTGAAGAAATCAATGGAAAACCGAGTAAGCATTTCTTAACTTCATTCCATTGAGATGTATATATATATATGTGTATATGTGTATATTTATATATGTATATATATGTGTATATATGTATATATATGTATATGTATGTATATATGTATGTATGTATCTATGTATATATGTATGTATGTATGTATATATGT